>JXCR01138858.1:243499-279880 GCA_002079205.1 Phalaenopsis hybrid cultivar | reverse complement strand
AAAAGGAATGGTCGAAGGCTATTATATGAACCCAGGACATCCATCATGGACCTATATATATACGCATACATACATACATATATAGATATACATACATGCATACATGCATACATACATACATACATAATATCATTAAAAAAAATCAAAGTCGAATAAAAGCCCTCTTTTATATTGGNATATATATATATATATATATATATATATATATATATATATATTTATTTATTTATTTATTTATTTATTTAAAAGGAATGGTCGAAGGCTATTATACGAACCCAGGACATCCATCATGGGCCTATATATACATGCATACATACATACTTACTTACATAATATCATTAAAAAAAATCAAAGTCGAATAAAAGCCCTCTTTTATATTGGTTTTTTTTTAATATACTTGAATCTTTCTTAAATTAATATATGAGGCATCCAACATAACTTTGATAACCCGATGTGGAATATTTATGAAGTGATTTTTAATTCAAGGAAATAACATTTTAAGTTGAAATTTAAGAATAATGCAAGATATGTTAAAATTATAACTTATTATCTTATGAAAATAATGGCATGTATTATTTTGCATATATAAGTATATGGATCAAATAATAAATTATGTAAATTACTGAAATGCATATATGATGAAAATAAGGCTAAATGAACAATCCACGGTTTGGTAGGTCTTAAATTTTTCCTACAATAGGGCAAACTAACAAGTTTGTCAAAATGATTAAAAGAGAAGAGGCAAACGATTCTCTATACGATGAAAAGAGGAATGAATGAAAATGTGATTTTATACAATGTAACTAATATAAGATGAATATAATGCTGATGAACAATAGATAAGCAAAATTATATGGCATATATCTGAATATGATGCCTGTTAAAATATATGAATAAGATGCCTATGTATATGATACTATCCATGATGATGCTATGATGATGAAAGAATGTGCATACATGTGAATATGATGCCTGTGAATATATATGAATAAGATGNGAAAATAATGGCATGTATTATTTTGCATATATAAGTATATGGATCAAATAATAAATTATGTAAATTACTGAAGTGCATATATGATGAAAATAAGGCTAAATGAACAATACACGGTTTGGTAGGTCTTAAATTTTTCCTACAATAGGGCAAAGTAACAAGTTTGTCAAAATGATTAAAAGAGGAGGCAAACGATTCTCTATACGATGAAAAGAGGAATGAATGAAAATGTGATTTTATATAATGTAACTAATATAAGATGAATATAATGCTGATGAACAATAGATAAGCAAAATTATATGGCATATATCTGAATATGATGCCTGTTAATATATATGAATAAGACGCCTATGTATATGATACTATCCATGATGATGCTATGATGATGAAAGAATGTGCATATATGTGAATATGATGCCTGTGAATATATATGAATAAGATGCTTATGTATATGATACCATCCATTATGATGCTATGATGATGAAAGAATGTGACATATAAGATGAGTAAATTGAGTCTTTAGTTAAAGTATATGATTGCTTCAAGTTTATGTTATGAATCTTATCATAAAAGTATGAATATTTTCACATGTACATATTTATCATTTCAAGGGCTTCCGATGGCGATTTCCGTCGCAATTAATTCTACTGCTCGAAGGTGAGGACCTCGCATCGTCGACTCTCGCTCCGTCATCTGGCGTCTGCGGAAGCATCAACGTCGGCGTCGCTGCTTTCTTCTGTTGCGACTGCGCCCGAAGTCGTCTGCTTTCGTCTGCTTTCGTCAACGTCGCATCGTCGCCTCACTCATCGTCGTCTCTCTTTGACAGTTAGGTTTTTTTCAGCTCCTTGCTCAGAATGCACCCGACAACTCCTCTCTCTGCCGACTCTTTCTGTCAGCAACCTCGTTGTAGCTTAATGCTGATAGCCCTCCTTGCTCTGATGGCATTTCCTTCTTCTTTGGTTGAGCCAGACAAAGTTTCATTTGCCCACGTGGTGGGTAGGTGTAGTCTGTGATAGTATTCCCCTCAAGCTATAAGAAATGTAGCGATGGTACAGATGATTACCCTTTTGTTAAGAAGGGAAGTAGGAAAGGTGGAAAAGCAGCAATCTTTTTCTCTGAATCAGAAATTTCTACCCTGACAGAAAATTCAAGTTTACTCTTATTGGAAAATTTGGCACCCTCCTATGGATGTTATTAGAAAGAGTGTTGATAATCTTAAACTAGTAGGCAAGTGGAAATTTAGATTCATGGATGAGAGACATGTGTTGATTCAACTAACAGTGGTTGAAGACTACACCAGAATTTTTTTCAAGAAATATCTTAATATCGCAGGCAAATCAAAGAAGTTACTCAATTNGTCGACTCTCGCTCCGTCGTCTGGCGTCTGCGGAAGTGTCGGCGTCGCTGCTTTCTTCTGCTGCGACTGCGCCCGAAGTCGCCGTCTCTCATCGCTGCTTTCGTCTGCTTTCATCAACGTCGCATCGTCATCTCTCTGATAGTTAGGTTTTTTTCAGCTCCTTGCTCAGACTGCGCCCGACAACTCCTCTCTCTGCCGACTCTTTCTGTCAGCAACCTCGTTGTAGCTTAATGCTGACAGCTCTCCTTGCTCTAATGGCGTTTCCTTCTTCTTTGGTTGAGCCGAACAAAATTTCATTTGCCCGCGTGGTGGGTAGGTGGTGTCTGTGATAGTATTCTCCTCAAGCTATAAGAACTGTAGCGATGGTACAGAAGATTGCCCTTTTGTTAAGGGAAGTAGGAAAGGTGGAAAAGCAGCAATCTTTTTCTCTGAATCAGAAATTTCTACCCTTACGGAAAATTCAAGTTTACTCTTATTGGAAAATTTTAGTGGGGACACCCTCCTATGGATGTTATTAGAAAGAGTGTTGATAATCTTAAGTTAGTAGGCAAGTGGAAAATGAGATTCATGAAGGAGAGACATGTGTTGATCCAACTAACAGTGACTGAAGACTACACCAGAATTTTTTTCAAGAAATATCTTAATATCGCAGACAAATCAAAGAAGTTACTCAAGTGGTCTCCTGATTTTGACCCAAATCACGAAACTCTCACTGTACCGGTATAGTTTAGTTTACCTGGTCTCAAGCTGCATTTTTTTCACCATCAGGTTCTCTACTCTGTTGGGGTTATCCTTGAGGATCTTTTGAAGCTAGATCTACCTACTTTTAACATAACCAGACCCTCGGTGACCAGAATACTTGTGGAAAGGGATATTACTTTACCTGATGCTACTAAAGTCTGGCTGGGCACAACCCATAATGATTATTGGCAACAAATCGTCATTGAGCACAGACCCCATATTATACCCATTGTAAGATGTTTGGTCATGTCCTTGATAAATGCCACAAGTTTCATCCAAATTTGAAATCTAATGTTGAAGTGAATAAGGATGGGTCTAACCCCACTACTCTGGACATTTTAATTCCACCTAGGAAGGATCTTACCAGACAGGAGGTGTTTGTTGCCCCTGAGAATCCCCCCCACGACATCGTTGTTACTGTTACTGCAAGTGATATGATGTTGGCACCTTCAAACCCCATTGAAAACAATACTGATGGACTATTATCTACAAATGATAATGTTCAGACTGATAATCATGAGTCTCGTAACTCCACTTCTTTAGGAAGTATCCGGTGTAGAGGCAACTCATAGTTCACATACACTAGAACCTATTGTGGGTACTACGGTTGGTATTCTTTCTGCTTCAGCTCTACCACCTCATCAGACTGATTCTTCGGAATAGGAATGGCAGGTCCATTCCAGGAGGAAGAGGAAGAATAAAGTCCTACTCCAGCTCGGGAACATATTGGATGATACATTGGTTACTACTGGCAATGACAATCATCTTACCAACGCATTAGCTTGCTCCTTCCCTAGAACTAGAGGCAGAGTCAAGACCAAATTGAGTCGCTCTCTAGCCACCTGATACTATATATTTCGGCACGGTTAGGCTTTTTATTTAAATATCTAATGCATTTTTCTGTTTTTTTCTAGTTTTGGAACCATTTGTGGTTTTTGTGTGGGCATGGTATCATGCTTGGACTCTCCCACACATTCTCTGTATCTTTCTTTCTATTTAATATAATAGCCTTTTTGGGTAATATATTAATGAACACATACTATAATGTTCAACATATAAAATGACAAAAAAATGAATTGTTTTCTCTTCAATTAGTGTTGCATATTATTACATCATCTTATTCAACATTAACATTTATGCTTAATATTGATGTACCTATTTTTGTTATTCATTTCAAGTAACGGAAAGAATATGAAACAATAAATATCAAGGTTGTAAAATCTGGATCGAGAATTGTACCAGAATGAGAGGTTCAAGATTCAAAGATTCAATCGAGATTAAACTGAGAGTTGAATAAGATGGNTTTGGCGAGGTTCGTTGAGAGGGAGGGAGGCGAGTTCGTGGGACAGATTGGGGGTTTTAGCCACGAGAGTGAGCACGACCTGGCGATGATGGTTAGCGATTTCTTAGAGGATTGGAGTGATGGTGCGGAGTCGCGGTATAGCAGTGACAGTGACTCTGGGTTTCCAGATCCTAAACTTCTGACGGAGAATGTTCAGGTGAGCTTTCATTCCGCAAATAGGATTTCCCTTTTGTTTATCTTCTGTATTTTGCTAGTCGCTAGTGAATTTTTGATTAATTTTAGTTTCAATTGCTTGCTTAATGTTAGTTATATTTAGAAGTTAAAAAATGAATATAAGCTCTATCAATTCCTTAAAAAAAAATAATGAAGTACGTTCATAAAGAGCGAAAATGAAATATTTATCGATCTACAAGCAATCAATTATGCCCTGATAAAATTTATTCTCATTTGTCTATAAGCCCTGTTACACCCTGCCCTCCTGCACCATTGATTTTAAGTTGTTTACTTGCAATTAGGCAATACTTCAGAGGCGTTTTTATAAGTATTAGAAGTTAATATCCTTGCTCAGAATTCATATTGCTTGATAGTCTTGCAACATCTGGACAATTGTACGATCATTCATAAGGTTTAGAAAATGGAATATCGTCCTGATTTCTCCCAAATAGATAGGAAAGGANTACTCAATTGGTCTCCTGATTTCGACCCAAATCATGAAACTCTCACTGTACCGGTATAGTTTAGTTTACCTGGTCTCAAGCTACATTTTTTTCACCATCAGGTTCTCTACTCTGTTGGGGTTATCCTTGGGGATCCTTTGAAACTAGATCTACCTACTTTCAACATAACCAGACCCTCGGTGGCCAGAATACTTGTGTAAAGGGATATTACTTACCTGATGTTACTGAAGTCTGGCTGGGCACAACCCATAATGGTTATTGGCAACAAATCGTCATTGAGCACAGACTCCATATTGTACCCACTGAAAGATGTTTGGTCATGTCCTTGATAAATGCCACAAGTTTCATCCAAATTTGAAATCTAATGTTGAAGAGAATAAGGATGGGTCTAACCCCACTACTCTGGACATTTTAATTCCACCTGGGAAGGATACTACCAGACAGGAGGTGTCTGTTGCCCCTGAGAATCCCCCCACGACACTGTTGTTACTATTACTGCAAGTGATGTGATGCTGGCACCTTCAAACCCCATTGAAAACAATACTGATGAACTATTATCTACAAATAATAATGTTCAGATTAATAATCATGAGAGTCTCGTAGCTCCACTTCTTTAGGAAGTATCCGGTGTGGAGGCAACTCATACTTCACATATACTAGAACCTATTGTGGGTACTACGGTTGGTATTCCTTCTGCTTCAGCTCTACCACCTCATCAGACTGATTCTTCGAAAGAGGAATGGCAGGTCTATTCCAGGAGGGAGAAGAAGAATAGAGGCCAACTCCAGCTCGGAAACATATTGGATGATACATTGATTACTACTGGCAATGACAATCATCTTACCAGCATATTAGCTTGCTCCTTCCCTAAAACTAGAGGCAGAGTCAAGACCGAATTGGGTCGCTCTCTAGCCACCTGATACTATGTATTTCGACACTATTAGGCTTTTTATTTAAGTATCTAATGTATTTTTCTGTTTTTCTAGTTTTGGAACCATTTGTGGTTTTTGTGTGGGCATGATATCATGTTTGGACTCTCCCACACATTGTATCTTTATCTTTCTTTCTATTTAATATATTAGCCTTTTTGGGCTTTAAAAAAAAAATATTTATCATTTCAATATTGAATATTAATGAACACATACTATAATGTTCAACATATAAAATGACAAAAAAATGAATTGTTTTCTCTTCAATTAGTGTTGCATATTATTACATCATCTTATTCAACATTAACATTTATGCTTAATATTGATGTACCTATTTTTGTTATTCATTTCAAGTAACGGAAAGAATATGAAACAATAAATATCAAGGTTGTAAAATCTGGATCGAGAATTGTACCAGAATGAGAGGTTCAAGATTCAAAGATTCAATCGAGATTAAACTGAGAGTTGAATAAGATGGCCTAATAAATATAAAAATTATTTTATTATGATTTAAATGATGTAATAATATCAATATGTGAAATAAATAAATAAAATATAAACACAAGTGACATCTTTAATAATTATAAATTTAAAATTCAATATAAAACTCATTAATATACAATTATATATTTATTATAAATATATAAATATATATTTATATATATTTAAAAAATTAAAATAACAAATATAATAAAGATATATAAACATAAATATGCTTTATAGTAGAAATATAATTTTATGCTATTGGTATAATTTATAATAATTAATAATAATAAAATGTTTATAATATTAAAAAAATTAAAAAGTTGAAGAATTTAAAATATTCTTACATTATACACCCAATTTAATATTTTCAAAGTCCATCTCAATCCTTCATTTTTATAGCTCAAATCATATTTCAGCTCTCACAATTTTGAAGTCCCACGTCATAAACAAATCTTAACATTTCACTGTTTATACAAAGAATANAATAAGAATAAAATGTTTATAATATTAAAAAAATTAAAAAGTTGAAGAATTTAAAATATTCTTACATTATACTACCAATTTAATATTTTCAAAGTTCATCTCAATCCTTCATTTTTATAGCTCAAATCATATTTCAGCTCTCACAATTTTGTAGTCCCACGTCATAAACAAATCTTAACATTTCACTGTTTATACAAAGAATAATAATTTTATGGCCTAAAAATCTAAATCATCTTGGTGGTGGGCATGCAATGAATTAGTTCGATTAAACTTATATTAATTGTCAAATTTTAGATTTTTAAATTCATAATTATATGTTCGAATTAATATAATTTATAGAATTAAACATTATATAAAAAGTTTTAATCATTTAATTGAGAGTTAAAAATAATTAAATAAATAATTTGGATTGGTCCTTTCTATATAATCGGGATATGTTCACCAGTTTGACCGACGATTCACATTGGTTTTCACTAATTCGATGTGAAAAAACAGTATTCAGGGCCTGTTTGAGGCAGCTTATAAGTGTGGCGGCGTTTTTGAAAATGCCGCTTACCCGTTTGTTTCGCACGTTTCATAGATTATATCAAAACTGCGTTTTATATTTTCTATTGCACGTGAATCGCTGGGTTATACCTGCGATTCGCGTTCGCCTAGAGCTTATTTCACTTCTTTTACGCCTCTACCCCTCTCGCTCACGAAACCTACCTCGCATCTAATGGCGACGAGCGAATTGAGGAGGAGGAGCGTGACGCTCAGGCGAAAAATGCGGGGTCGTTGATATCCTTTTCAAGGAGCTGTCCCATAAAGCTTGCTTAATGGAGGCTGGATCGGNTATTGGTATAATTTATAATAATTAATAAGAATAAAATGTTTATAATATTAAAAAAATTAAAAAGTTAAAGAATTTAAAATATTTTTACATTATACACCCAATTTAATATTTTCTTCATTTTTATAGCTCAAATCATATTTCAGCCTCACAATTTTGAAGTCCCACGTCATAAACAAATCTTAACATTTCACTGTTTATACAAAGAAAGATAATTTTATGGCCTAAAAATCTAAATCACCTTGGTGGTGGGCATGCAATGAATTAGTTCGATTAAACTTATATTAATTGTCCAATTTTAGATTTTTAAATTCATAATTATATGTTCGAATTAACATAATTTATAGAATTAAACATTATATAAAAAGTTTTAATCATTCAATTGAGAATTAAAAATAATTAAATAAATAATTTGGATTGGTTGTTTCTATATAATCGGGATATGTTCGCCAGTTTGACCGACGAGTCACATTGGTTTTCACTAATTCGATGTGAAAAACAATATTTAAACTACCCAGACTAACAATATGTCTGATTCATGGTCAAAACAGTTGAACGGACCGATCCAGTACAATTTTTAAAATATTGATAAACATAATAGATCAATGAATATCATAAGCATATAAAATGTCTTATTTTGAGACAACTAACGATGTAACCATATAAGATGTAATCTTTGATATTGTATAATTATAGCTTAAGTGATAGACTCTGGGGATAAACATAAATAAAAGAATATTTTTGTAAGGATAATAATATAAATGGCTAGAAAAAAAACAAATGAATATTATATCCCTCCCTCTATTCTACTCCAGCTCTTATCGTCTCTAATGCAATACAGATTATCTGAGTTGGGTTATGTCAGAGCATTTTCAAGTTTTGAGAGTAGTTGAAAACAATGCAAGCGCGTTCATAGATAAACCCGGCAACATATAACAAAAAATGACACTAATTTTAAAATATGATATAATGCTAACATACTCATGCTTTAGGTGGCAAATATATGTGGAAGGCACCTCAAGTTTCTTGCATAAGGTCAACCAAAATGTCATTAAAATACACTTAGTTGCTACATTTATGATTAAGAGACTGACAGTCGCATACTTATACATCTTAATACTTCAAGCAACTGTCATCCAGTTGAAGAAGGTATGTAATTGCGTCATCATTTCAAAATATCAATAAAAGTATTAATGAGACATTAAACTTAGGAAAATTTTCATCAAGTATGATCTAGGTGCCCCCAAACTTCAAAGAAGGTATGCCCTGAGGCTCACCGTCAAATAGGTGCCTGGAGATGATAAATGTTTCCTATAGAGTGCTTCTCTCTAACATCATTAGGTGTGGACACGATTTAAAATTATGCAATATGAACAAAACCTCAGTGCTTCTTTGAGTGTTTTAACATGATGTGTAGGTGACATGGAGTGATATATAAAGTGTACGCCTCAAAAAATGCAGTGTGTTTCGCATCATGTCTCAACTAAAGTTTGATGAGGTATGTGCAATTTAGAACTAGGGCTTATTTTCTAAATACAAGTATAAGTAAAAAATTAATAAAGCCAATTTCTCCGCCACATCTCACAGTTATGTTTGATATCGTTCACATGACCAAACCCATGTGACTCTCGTCTCATGCACTCCCTTCACTCATTTTCATGTCTGTTGTCAATAATCTCCTTAGACATAGTTGCTGGCGTCACTTGCCAATTATTCTTTTTCTACAAGAAACATTCCTCCTCTTCCTCTAGTATAAAGGAAAAATAAAATAATGAAGGAAATTTTGAAAATCTCGATCACACTGCATCAAAAGAATAAAATTCTTATATATGATGACACTTTTGAAGATGCAGAAAGAAAAATGAGATCATTATAGATTTTGATCTTCATAATGTGTTTAAATTTGAGTGAGTATTTACCTTGAATCTCGTTTCAAACTTTAATTTTACATTAACATTTCAAATTGATATGTACTTAATTTTTTTATTATATGATTTCTCTGACTTCATAGTAAAAAGCTAATATAACATTGATTTAAGAAATATTAATGAATTGCTCTTAAGTTTATGATCTTTTTTTTAGGCTTATGTTTTGATCTTTCTCAAGATTTGTACATCATCTCCATAAGTTTTAGTTCTTGATTTCACCTTTTTAAATTTCGTCTTAGAACTTGATTTCACATTTTAATATTTTGCATGGTAGTGTTTAGTAAAGTTCACATTGCAAAGACTTCTTATAGATGACATCAAAGATATTGGAGGTGACGAAGTAGTAGTAAGAGTTATTGGACAAAATTTATTAGGCATAGCGTATCTTCATGGAGTACGCCTACATTGTTTGTGCTATAGAATGAGTTATTGGGTGTCAAAATTTGATTGTAAAGAAAGAAGTTACAGAAATATCTTTTGGTACTCACTATGACAACTGTTAAGTTTGTAATCATGTTTTTGGTATACNTAGATGACATCAAAGATATTGGAGGTGACGAAGTAGTAGTAAGAGTTATTGGACAAAATTTATTAGGCATAGTGTATCTCCATGGAGTACACCTACATTGTTTGTGCTATAGAATGAGTTATTGGGTGTCAAAATTTGATGGTAAAAAAAGAAGTTACAGAAATATCTTTTGGCACTCACTATGACAACTGTTAAGTTTGTAATCATGTTTTTGGTATAAGTGTATGACAAATGTCTCAACTGTATTTATGATTTGATAAATAGCATGTTCAAGGCATATTTAGATCAACTTGTTTTTATTTATATTAATGATTTAATGATGTAATGATGTATGCAAGCTCAGAGAATGATCACGGATTCCTTTAAGGCTGATGTTAGAAAATTTAGGGCAGCACCAATTATATACAATTTTTTAAAATGTGAACTCCAGTTAAAAATACGTAGCATTTATAGGCCATTTTGTCGGTGATAACAGGAAATTCATAAATATCCAAAAGGTGCAGGTAATGGTTGATTGGCTGAGTAAAACTTTAGTCTCAACGGTTTGCAATTTTCTGGGCACAACATGTTATTATAATAACTTTGTTAAAAGCCTTTTGCATACTGCAAATAATTTGACAAGATTGACTCAAAAAAGATATCTACTAACCAAACATCAATGTTATCAAAGCGCAAAATGCAATGCGATGAGCAAGGCTTTACTTTTGCTTCAAAGCGCAAAGCGCAGAGTAAAACAACACNCAAAATGCAATGCGATGAGCAAGGCTTTACTTTTGCTTCAAAGCGCAAAGCGCAGAGTAAAACAACACTTTTTATTAACCAAAGCACTAATATATTATATAAAATCATTAATATATAACTACATTCATAAATAAGTATATAACATAAATTACAACTTAAATGTTGATATAAAATAGAAAAGAATGTAGTACAAGATTGACTCAAAAAAGATATCTATTGACCAGTCATCAATGTTATCAAAGCGCAAAACGCAATACGATGCTCAAGACTTTACTTTTGCTTCAAAGCGCAAAACACAGAGCAAAACGACTCTTTTATTAACCAAAGCGCTAATATATTATATAAAATCATTAATATATAACTACTTTCATGAACAAGTATATAACATAAAGTATAACTTAAATGTTGATATAAAATAAAAAAGAATGTAGTACAATACCTAACTTGAAGGCAAACATTGAGAAAGAATGTTTATTTCTTTTGAAAATTAAAAATTTAAACTAAAATATTTTGACATTAATTAAAATTTGCTCAAAACCTGTACTTTTATCGTTTATCCTCATTACCTAAGAAAAATGGGTATTTGCATACATACGACTTAATTCTTATGTATTTAAATATCTATCGCCTAGATATAATATGTAAAAATTGAAGTTTAGGAAGTAGATATGTAAATACATAGGACTGAGAGACACGGTCAGTTAAATTGTAGTCTAGGTCAAAGTGGAAAGAAACTGTAGCGTTTGAAGCTCACTTCGAATTCTAGGCCAAGTCGAAGACAATGCTCGGCTCCCTTATGCTCCTACAAATAGCTGACCGAAGCCTTTATCTATTATCGTTAAATCGTTACACGTACATATTGCCTTTAGCGCTTTAAAGCGCGCTTCAATGAAGCAAAACAGTCATCAAGTACTTCACTTTGCTTTGCGCATGAAGCAAGCTTCGAAGCTCGCTTTTAAAAACATTATTGGACATCTAATTATGTAATCATTTTTTAAAAATTAAATAGTTGTTTAATATCAACAATAGATATGACTATTCAATCTAGTATTGAGGCCTTCAAGTAATTAGTGATGCTTGTCTAAGTAGATTTGGTTTTATTGCATGAACAAGACAAAGTTGTCACATATACTTCTAAAAATTAAAGCAGCATTAGACAATTTATTTGACTCATTATTTGGAGTTGGTGATTATTGTATTTGCATTAAAAATTATGAATAAAAAATATTTTTATATACTAAGATATGAGATCTATATGGATCATCGAATTTTTTTTTTGTTTTTTTTTTAATGAATCATCGGAATTTGAAATGTATTTTCACTCAAAATGAGCTAAACATATAAGAGTTGGTTAAAGCTAGTCAAATATTATAAGACTATCATTACATATCAATCTGATAAAGATAATGTTGGGGTTGATGCCTTGAATAGGAAGTCCACTTGGGCATTAACTCGTATAATTACATCTTATGAAGCTTTAACTTTTGAGATAATAAAATTGGAATTGAAAGTTATTAGTAAAACTGATGTGGATGCACGAGTGCTTTCATCGATGATTGTTTAAGCTTCTTTATAGAAGAGAATTGAGGCCTGAAAATTAGATGTTGGGTGCCTAAAAGGAAAACTAAACTGCAAAAGAGTCAACTTTGAGTTCCTGCTAATGGTGATCTAAGGATCATAAAAGGCTCCTTATTTTGGAAATACGATTTAACCAAGAGTATCAAGATATATTATAATTTGAAGTTGATGCTTTGATGGCTGGATTGAAGCATGAAATCACAAAGTTTGCCTCAAGATATGAGATATGTTGATGGTGGAAACAAAGCATCAAAGACCTAGGAATTAATTACAGCCTTTGTTTATCCCCGAGTGAATGCAGTTGAAGTCATAATGAATTTTGCTATGGGATTTCCGAGGCTAGATAGTTAGGAACATGGCTTACAGTTGATAGGTTGACTAAATCAACAAAAAAATTTCTTCCTATGACGAAAAAAAATTCAATTTAGTGCAGTAGTATGTGGAAGATCATCATACTACAAGAGATATCAAAATTATTATTTATGATTGCACTAATACATCCAAATTGTGAAGAATTATCTACATGGTCAAAAGACTAAGTTGAACTTTAACATGGCTTTCATCTGCAAATATATAGTCAGTTTGAGAGGACCATTCAAATGCTAAAAATTCTATTAATAGTGTAAACTTGATTTTAGTGGATATTGGAAAAATAAAGTCACATATTTCTAATTGAAGTTGCCTATAACAATAGCATTCAAAAAAGTATTTGTTTAATGTCGTAAGACGTGTATCACAGAAGATNTATGGGATTTCCGAGGCTAGATAGTTAGGAACATGGCTTACAGTTGATAGGTTGACTAAATCAACAAAAAAAAAAATTTCCTATGATGCAAAAAAAATCAATTTAGTGCGGTTGTATGTGGAAGATCATCATACTACAAGATATATCAAAATNGCAAGACATCAATGTCTTAAACAGAAGTGTGTGAGCGGAAATATAAATTAGTAAATCACGTCACTGAGAAGATCAAATTAATCAAGAATAATTTGAGAGCATCACATAATAAAAAAAATATATTATGATCCAAAGCACCAGACAGCTGAATTTTAAGAAGGTGATTATATTTTTAAGTTAGTCATATGAAAAGTGTTTAGTTTATTGATAAAAAAATAAAAGCTGAATATGAGATTTATCAAGCATTTCAAGATGATTAATTGAGTTAAAAAATCTACTTATAAGTTATTATTGTCAGATCATATGATAGATGTGCATGGTGTNATTGAAGTTGCCTATAACAATAGCATTCAATAAAGTATTGGTTTAATGTCGTAAGAGGTGTATCACAGAAGATGCAAGACATCAATGTCTTAAACAGAAGTGCGTGAGCGAAAATATAAATTAGTAAATCACGTCACTGAGAAGATAAAATTAATCAAGAATAATTTGAGAGCATCACATAATAAACAAAAAATATATTATGATCCAAAGCACCAGACAGCTGAATTTTAAGAAGGTGATTATATTTTTAAGTTAGTCATATGAAAAGTGTTTAGTTTATTGATAAAAAAATAAAAGCTGAATATGAGATTTATCAAGCATTTCAAGATGATTAATTGAGTTGAAAAATCTACTTATAAGTTATTATTGTCAGATCATATGATAGATGTGCATAGTGTATTCCATATACCAATGTAAAGGAAATGAGTCAAAAATGTTAAGCAAAAAATTCTTGAGGATGAGATTAAGAATAAACTCAACTGGACTTAAAAAGAGCTTCAATGAAATTTTGTTTATGCTGTGAGACACTTAGGAAGCAAGCAAACTCCTATTATCAAAATTCAATAGAAGCATAAGTTAAATAGAAATCATATGAGAAAAAAAGATGACACAAGATAGCTTTATCTAAATCTATTTGATTGTTGACAAATAGTGAATGCCAAAAAAGAGATTATTATAAGGAGAAGGAATTTAAAAATCACTTCTACAGAATTTGGAACAACATGTAATTATCCGATTTTGATTTGACGATACTAGAATGTTATAATTTATGTTGACTAATTTTCAATGAATTTTTAGCATTGATTTTATGCATGGTTTATTCATCAATTTTTTGCTTTTTTGGCCTAAAGTAAATTATGATATGTTGAAATCAAATGAAGTACATTCAATTCAATTTTCTTGATATATTTTATGTTCAATTTACAAACTATCCTCATCATACTATAAAGAACTATGTACTCAATTTTATGTATATTATACCCATTTTTACAAGCATTACAAGTATGAAACAATCAGCTTCTTATTAGATTTGCCTTTCTTAAAAAATTAACATGTACTTATTCAAACGAGTTTTTGAAACCATCCAATATCNTTCTTTTGAAAATTAAAAATTTGAACTAAAATATTTTGACATTAATTAAAATTTGCTCAAAACCTATACTTTTATCGTTTATCCTCATTAACAAAGAAAAATGGGTATTTGCATACATACGACTCAATTCTTATGTATTTAAATATCTAACGCCTAAATATAATATGAAAAAATTGAAGTTTAGGAAGTAGATATGTAAATACATAGGACTGAGAGACACGGTCAGTTAAATTGTAGTCTAGGTCAAAGTGGAAAGAAACTGTGGCGTTTGAAGCGTACTTCGAATTCTAGGCCAAGTCGAAGACAATGCTCGGCTCCCTTATGCTCCTACAAATAGCTGACCGAAGCCTTTATCTATCATCTTTAAATCGTTACACGGACATATTGCCTTTAGCGCTTTAAAGCGCGCTTCAATGAAGCAAAACAGTCATCATCAAGTGCTTCACTTTGCGTTGCGCATGAAGCAAGCTTCGAAGCTCGCTTTTAAAAACATTATTGGACATCTAATTATGTAATCATTTTTTAAAAATTAAATAGTTGTTTAATATCAACAATAGATATGACTATTCAATCTAGTATTGAGGCTTTCAAGTAATTTGTGATGCTTGTCTAAGTAGATTTGGTTTTATTGCATGAACATGAAAAAGTTGTCACATATACTTCTAAAAATTAAAGCAACATAAGAAAAATTATTTGACTCATTATTTGGAGTTGGTGGTTATTGTATTTGCATTTAAAATTATGAATAAAAAATATTTTTATATACTAAGATATGAGATCTATATGGATCATCGAAATTTTTTTTTGAATTTTTTTTTTAATGAATCATCGGAATTTGAAATGCATTTTCACTCAAAATGAGCTAAACATAAAAGTGTTGGTTAAAGCTAGTCAAATATTATAAAATTATCATTACATATCAATCTGATAAAGATAATGTTGGGGTTGATGCCTTCAATAGGAAGTCCACTTGGGCATTAACTCGTATAATTACATCTTATGAAGCTTTAACTTTTGAGATAATAAAATTGGAATTGAAAGTTATTAGTAAAGCTGATGTGGATGCACAAGTGCTTTCATAGATGATTGTCTAAGCTTCTTTATAGAAGAGAATTGAGGCCTGAAAATTAGATGTTGGGTGCCTAAAAGGAAAACTAAACTGCAAAAGAGTCAACTTTGAGTTCCTGCTAATGGTGATCTAAAGATCATAAAAGGCTCCTTATTTTGGAAATATGATTTAACCAAGAGTATCAAGATATATTATAATTTGAAGTTGATGCTTTGATGGCATGGATTGAAACATGAAATCACAAAGTTTGCCTCAAGATATGAGATATGTTGATGGTGAAAACAAAGCATCAAAGACCTAGGTATTAATTACAGCCTTTGTTTATTCCCGAGTGAATGCGGTTGAAGTCATAATGAATTTTGCTATGGGATTTCCGAGGCTAGATAGTTAGGAACATGGCTTACAGTTGATAGGTTGACTAAATCAACAAAAAAATTTCTTCCTATGACGAAAAAAAATTCAATTTAGTGCAGTAGTATGTGGAAGATCATCATACTACAAGAGATATCAAAATTATTATTTATGATTGCACTAATACATCCAAATTGTGAAGAATTATCTACATGGTCAAAAGACTAAGTTGAACTTTAACATGGCTTTCATCAGCAAATATATAGTCAGTTTGAGAGGACCATTCAAATGCTAAAAATTCTATTAATAGTGTAAACTTGATTTTAGTGGATATTGGAAAAATAAAGTCACATATTTCTAATTGAAGTTGCCTATAACAATAGCATTCAAAAAAGTATTTGTTTAATGTCGTAAGACGTGTATCACAGAAGATGCAAGACATCAATGTCTTAAACAGAAGTGTGTGAGCGGAAATATAAATTAGTAAATCACGTCACTGAGAAGATCAAATTAATCAAGAATAATTTGAGAGCATCACATAATAAAAAAAATATATTATGATCCAAAGCACCAGACAGCTGAATTTTAAGAAGGTGATTATATTTTTAAGTTAGTCATATGAAAAGTGTTTAGTTTATTGATAAAAAAATAAAAGCTGAATATGAGATTTATCATGCAATTCAAGATGACTAATTGAGTTAAAAAATCTACTTATAAGTTATTATTGTCAGATCATATGATAGATGTGCAAGGTGCATTCCATATACCAATGTAAAGGAAATGAGTCATAAATGTTGAGCAAAAAATTCTTGAGGAAGAGATTAAGAATAAACTCAACTGGACTTAAAAAGAGCTTCAATGAAATTTTGTTTATGATGTAAGACACTTAGGAAGCAAGCAAACTCCTATTATCAAAATTCAATAGAAGCACAAGTTAAAGAGAAATCATATGAGAAAAAAAGATGACACAAGATAGCTTTATCTAAATCTATTTGATTGTTGACAAACAGTGAATGCCAAAATAGACATTATTATAAGGAGAAGGAATATAAAAATCACTTCTACAGAATTTGGACCAACATGTAATTATCCGATTTTGATTTGACGATACTAGAATGTTATAATTTATGTTGACTAATTTTCAATGAATTTTTAGCATTGATTTTATGCATGGTTTATTCATCAATTTTTTGCTTTTTTTTGCCTAAAGTAAATTATGATATGTCGAAATCAAATGAAGTACATTCAATTAAATTTTCTTGATATACTGTATGTTCAATTTACAAACTATCCTCATCATACTATAAAGAACTATGTACTCGATTTTATGTATATTATACCCATTTTTACAAGCATTACAAGTATGAAACGAAACAATCAGCTTCTTATTAGATTTGCCTTTCTTAAAAAATTAACATGTACTTATTCAAACGAGTTTTTGAAACCATCCAACATCTATTTTAGGAACATTTTTTGTCAATATTCTAAACATATTATAGTATATGCTGGTTATCTTTTAAAATTTTTGCAGTCATAAAGTTCAATAGAGAAGCATATTTATATGAACATAAAACTAAAAAATTAACTGGTTACGAATAAATCCATTACTATATATATATGCAAAACCTGCCAATGCATCTCCATGATTGTGAGCTGCTATAGAGAGGGAGAAAAGGAGGAAGAATGAAGGGTTTAGGAACTGAAGTTTTAGAGCTTCATCCATCAAGACAGATGAGGAAACTGTTTCAGCTCGAGGTAGGCTATTATTACCTTAGTTTCAAATTCAATTTTGTTATTTTCTTGAAAACTTTGATAATTTATTTCATTAAATTCTATACAAATTTAAATCTACAAAAATTTTGAAATTTGTCATCATATAACTCTTGATATGCCATGGAGTAAATTATTATAGACATATTAGTATGGATGTTATTTTTTTACCGGAAGACTTATGTTATGTAACATTTCGTAACTTAGTGATTATATAGACACTGATAAAAAATACTATAGCATAATAAAATTTATAAATGATGTTGTCAGCATTTTATATACATATAGCTTTGTGATTTATAATTGATAAATTTTGTACGCCAAATTACCCTATAAATCTTATTATTTATCTCGTATATAATTTTTTATGGATTATTATGAAATGTTAGAAATTGTTCATATATTTAAAAATTTCTGATTTTTTTCTTATATATCTAAATTGGATGTGAAAAAAAAGTGAAGTTCGAAAAAAAAAGTATATTATATTATATTATTAAAATATGTTATGTTATATTACGTTATTGATATATATTATATTAGATATATTTGATACAATGTCTCAAACCAATCGAAAGATAATTTAACTATGATTACTGATTATCTTATTATTTCTTATTTTATTTTAAATTATAATAGATTTCAATTTAATTGATTGTGAAAAAAAAAGTTGTTCTAACTGAAGAATATTTTAAGTTGCAAATGAGATAGAATTATATGATAATAAATATGATTTTTTTTTTTAGTTTGATGCAAGCAAGGATGCCTTCACTATGAATCTTGATTGTCATTGAATATTTAAATTTTACGTGAATGTTTACCGAAAATCACATTTTAAATTTTCATTTTATATTAAAAATTAAGATTAAGATTTTAAGATTTATCACTTTATGATAAAAAATTAAATCAACAGATCAAAGATTTATGCCTATGAATTATTTTTAATTATAAGTGTGTTTTCTTTCATGAGGCTTATGCCTCGCCTTGCTAGGGAAAATCACCTTAGTCTCGATTTTGACTTTTTAAACTTTGGTCCAACTAATATAGTGTGGAGACAGCAGGCTCTACTCCCAGATTTCCATGGATTAGGAATATAGATCCAACATAATTATGAGCCAAGAAAAATCCTACCAAGTTCTATATATTTCCTTATATTTTCCATAAAAGTAGAATACATCTGTTCTCTTAAGAATTAACGACTAAGATAAAAGTAAACCTATGGTCAAATACCCTACATTACCTTAAGATGCTAGAAAAGCATTTGAATTAGCATAATTAAATCAAATTTTATGTACTATCAATGCACTAATGAGGATGACATTTGAGAAACTGAATTCGAAATGAATACATATATCAATTTGAAGAATTAAATTTTAAATTTGATTTGCATTAAAGAAACAAGTTAGCAACTATAATTTCATGAATGAACTTCGACCTTAAAATAAGATAAAAATACAACTCTTTGAAACCAAAGAATGTAGATAAACTCATCGTAAACCCTAAAAGAGGATATGTCAGCTTCTTTCCTTTAAAAGCAATGCAAAATAATTTGTTGCCATAAGGACGAGTCCACCTGTATTAATAATACACACATACTCTCCAGGGATGTTCTCACTAATATTAATAAATCCATAGGTAAACAAACTACCAAGATTGTCTATGATAGGTATCAAATAAAACTTAATTCAGCCTCGCCATGCCCTCATAAAATTATGTATATTATGAGAGAATATAATGATGTTCCATATTCAACCAATGAAAATAAAAAAAAAAAGTGAAGATAATGAATTCCTCGCCGATGATGATTTCAACAAAAATGCAGCAAAAAATTAACATCCTAAATTATATGACATGCATTCCCATAAACAACCATATATCTCAAACAGCTTTGAATTTAAAGCTAAAATAAAATTTTAGAATGAAACCAAACTAAAATCAATTCTGGAAACAAAAGTAACCAAAAAAAAGACTCTTAAACCTTTAATTAATTCACCCATGTCTCCTCATGATTTCAGAATTTAACCAGTAGACACACTATAATTATTGCATTCAACGATTTTATTACAAAGTATGTTGAGCATATGCATAAATTAAATATTGAACTCAAATATTTTTTTTAAATATGATGCAAACATATGATTGCAATGCAATTTCATCGATTTAGGGCCCCATTATTCATGAATTAGTATGCAGTGTCTAAATGCAATTTGAATTCCGTTCTTGGATGGTGCAAATGACGATTGTGATTTCAGGATTACTAAATTCTTGCTCTCAGTTGACGCCTATATGACAGTAAAAGAAGCAAATTTTACGTAGCCAAGAGCCAAAGGGAATGGAAGGAGAAAGGGAGAGAAATGGTAGAGTAGAAGAGGTACTAATTCAAAGTGAATAAAATTGCATTCATAAACTTCAATGCATAGTTAGAAGCTATAGCTATAACCATCTAAGTCCGTACTAATGAAATAAATAATTAGAAGAATTATACAAATCTAGTCTAAGAGATAAGATGATAACTATCCATCTAAATAAGATATTTGATAAGTCAAGTTCTTATTTAAATTTTTATTACATTATCTAAATACGATAAAAAGTGTGCAAGGGCCGCTACACCGACGCCTGGGTGTAGTGTCAAATAAACAAGGGTTCTAACATTACGAACGGATGTGAGTAAAGAAGTTAGCCCATGAAACTAATATTAGGATAGGATCTTAGAGTATTGATACTTTCACTAGTAAATTAATGAAAATTAGTTGATATTATAATTCATAGAAAGATAATTATCTTATGTATTCAAGAAACTAAATAGGTTGGAGAAACGGCTAAGGAGATTGATAACTTAGGTTTTAAACTTTGGAACTCAAGTAAGAGTAGCACTAGAAATGGTGTAAGTGTAATTATAGATAAGAGTTTGAAAGACAATGTTGTAAAATTTAATAAAATTGGAGATAGAATTATAGCCCTTAACATTATTGTTGATACTAAAATTTTTAATATTATAAGTGTTTATGCTCCTCAAATAGGTTTAGATATAGGTTATAAATATAAATTTTTGGAATGATTTAGAAGACTTAATACAAATGATATCTCTCAAAGAAAGAACTTTTATTGGAGAAGATTTAAATGGACATATTGATAGAGTGGTAGAAGATTTTAGAAATATCCATGGTGGCTACGATTTTGGAGTGATTAATGAAGAATGTAGGTCATATTAGATTTTGTTTTGGCGTTGCATTTTGTTACTACTAATACTTTATTCAAGAAAACAGATGAGCATATTATTACTCGTAAGAATGGATCTAATAAAACACAAATTGATCATTTTCTTATGAGAAGAAGAGATCGAAAAAGTAAAGATTGTAAGGTCATTCCAAGAAAAGATTTAATTATTCAACATCGATTATTTGTTCTAGATTTTAAGATGAAAAGTTGTAAATTAAAGAATATTAGGAATCATCGTCATAGAATTAGATAGGGGAACATAGAAGACAAATAAATCTGATTTTATGAGTAAAATTTAAGATTTCAAGATTTGGGATGTTCATGAAAAAGCAAATTCTACGTGGGTAAAGTATCAAACATTGTTAAACAAGTGGCCAAAGAGGTACTTAGAGAATCAAAATAAAAAGTTTGCATAAATAAAAATAGTTTGTGGTAGATAATAATGTGCAAAAAATAATAAAATATAAGAAGTTATGTTATAAAAATTGTTTTAAATGTAAAAGCTTAGAAAACTGGAAAATATATCAAATGCTCCATAGGAGTCTAAGAGAACATTTCGTGATGTTAAAAATTCTACTTTTAGTGATTTTTATAATAAATTAGATATTAAATATGGTTAAAAATATATGTATAAACTAGCCAAACAAAGAGAAAAATAAAAGTAAAAATTTAATGGTAAAGTGTATTAAAGATAAAAATCAAAAAATATTTTTCTTAGATAAAGATATTCAACATAGGTGAATATATTATTTTGATAAACTTTTTTAATGAATTTTTTTGAAAATACAATTAACTTTGGTGATCTTAATATCGTTAATACTAATAAAATGTTTCATTTTTACCATCGCATTAGTAAGAAAGAAGTTGATGAGGCTTTAAGGAAAATCAATGGTGGAAAGTCTGTAGGACCTGATGATATCCCAATTGAAATGTGAAAATATATAGCAGAATTGAGAGTTTCTTGGCTTACTAAACTCTTTAATATTATTTTAAAAACTAAAAAGATGCCTGAGTGGAGGAAAAGTATTTCGGTCCCTAATTTTTAAGAATAAAGGTGATGCACAAGAGTGTGCAAATTATAGAGAAATTAAATTGATGTGTCATACTTTAAAATTATGGGAGAGGGTAATTGAGCATAAGTTAAGAATTATTACAAAGATTTTTCATAATCAATTTAGATTTATGTCGGGCAGGTCTACTATGGAAGCTATACATTTATTGAGAGGTTTGAAAGAGAAATTCAGTGAAAATAAAAAGATCTACATATGATTTTTATGGATTTAGAAAAAAATTATGATAAGGTTCCAAGAGATATCCTTTTGAGAGTTCTTGAGAAGAAAGGTGTTGATAATGACTTATATTCAATTCATTAAAGATATTTATACTAAAGCTATTACTTGTGTTCGAACAGAATGAGAATTGACCAAATATTTCCCTATTTCTGTTGGATTTCATTAGGGATCGGCTTTAAGCCCATATCTTTTTGTTTTAGTTATGGATGCTCTTACTGGACATTTAAAGGAGCATGTACCTTGGTGTATGTTTTTTGTTGATGATATCCTTCTCGTGGATAAGATGATAGAGAAAGCTTTGAAAAACTTGAATTATGGAGATCTACATTGGAGTCTAAAGGCCTTCATTTGAGCAGAACTAAAATTGTTTACATGAAATGTATTTTAGTAGTAATAGCTCGTGACATAATTGTAACTATGGGTGATCAAATAATTAAAAGGTGTGAACGCTTTAGATATCTCGGGTCGATTGCTCAAAGTATGGTGATTATAGATGGGGATGTTATTAGTAGAATTCAAGTTGGTTGGTTGAAGTGGAGGAATGCTTTGGGTGTATTGTGTGATAGAAAAGTACCGCTTCGACTGAAACTAAAATTTTACAAGATGGTGGTGAGACCTGCAATGCTCTATAGCTCTTAATGTTAGCCTTTAAAAGAGAAGCATAAAACTAAGTGTTGCCGAGATGATGATGATTGGGTGGATGAGTGGCTTTACACTTAGAGAGAAAATGCGAAATGAATATATTCGTGATAGGGTTGGTGTAGCTCCAGTGATGGACAAAATTAGAAAGGGTTGTCTTAGATGGTTTGGTCAAATTAAACGTTGACCATCTGATGATCCGATTAAGAGAGTAGATGTTTTATATTCAACTTATGTTAAGAAAGACAAAGGTATACCTAGAAAGACTCGAGCATATTGTATAAAAAATTATCTTAATTTATTAGAATTAAATGAAAAAAAGACACTCAATAAGACGAAATGGAGAAAAAGGATTCATGTAGCCGACCCCACTAAGTGGGATAAAGGTTTGTTATTGTTGTAGTTGTATTTGAAAATATCTTACATACTTTTGCTTGGAATTGCTCTCCCTAGGTTCGAACGGTGAAAAAAGTATGAGGAATTGGGGAGAAAATTACAGAGTTTTCCTCATTCCCTTAAATTTCTTCTCCTTCATGGCGTTAGAAGATTTGGCTTATATTTAGCCTTAAATTTTTCCAAAGCTTGACTTCATAGTTTTGACGTATTCAAAAACAGGCTAAACAGTTGTCAAAAGATCCACTAGTGGCTTGATTTATAAAGTTGATTTTGGCTCATTTAAAATAAAAAATAAACTCATACCTTTAGCTATGTGCTTTTGAATGAAAATCATACCTAAACTTCTCATTTTGGAGATAATTAGCAAAACTAAGACGCCACCTAAATATAATTAGTCTTTTTTCTTGGTTTAAGTGTGTATGGAGTCCACTGGACTTGATTTGACATGGATAAACTCATTTTTCTTGTTTACTTCGCTCATTTCCAACAGTGTTAAGTTAAAACTTCGCAAACCACTCGAGTCACTAATTAGTTGAATTAAGGATTTGATAACCTGGTGTTTTGAGAAATTAAGATCAACAATTTGAGGATTCATTGTTTTGATGCTTTTTACACTTTTGTTTCTATTTTTATTTATTGTGGATTCGACATTCCAGCACTATTTCATTTCAACAAATAAGATGTGGCTCACTTGTATTAAAAGCGGATCAGTTTGACAAAAATGATCTTCTAGCTAGTTGAATTTTTTCATGATCACACAACCAATCATAGAATTTCAAATGAACTTAAGAAATCATAGCTAATCAAAAAATTTCACAAAATTATGCAACCCCCTTTGATTCATGTAAATATTCTTGTAATTAAATATATATTTGGCAAAAATGTAGCAAGAAGAGAAATGGAATTACCACTTTAGACATAAGAGATAACATAGATAAAACAAAGGTGACATGACAAAAAATAAGTTACCAAAAAATAGGTTTGTTTGCACTAAAGTTGAAAAGCATTAGGAATGAATGAAAAAGAAGGATTCATAAAATAGACCCCAAACAATTTGGATAAAAGTAACGATAATGTTTATAATGAAAAAGAAGAAGAGAAGAATGTAGAAATGGCTAGTATAAATTCTGTCTCTTAATTTTTACATGTCATTGCCCACAATCCTTCCTTCCATGCTTTGATGAATTATAATGTTTCAGAAAATTAGCAGCAAGAATGCATGCTTCCATTATTCTATGTTGAGAATAATTTTTTTACCGATAGAGATGAATCGAAGTAATTATGATATGAATGCAAAAAACAAACCAATTACATATAATTAATCTACCATCATTCAAATTACTCAAAAATCGTGTATCTCTAGCAAGCAACTACTACTTGAGTTCATATAACAGCAATGCAAAAGATTGTCTCAGAATATTGGTAAACATAAAACAGTGACTCGTAAGAACCAATCTCGTCTACTTAAGACAACTAGGAACCAAAGACTGAGAAATGAAAAGGCATGGTCTTACATTTTGTAAGTTTAGCAAGCTTCTGCGAAGTCTGGTAAATCCCAAGCCCGATCCTCGAAGCTCTCTTGTTAAATTCCGACTGGATGGAGACTGCCGACTTCGGCCCCTCCAGTTTCGACCCAACATTACTACTCTGTGCGTTTGAAGCAGATGATACGGACTTCCTTAATCTCTCGGCTACTGTAAGAAACTCCTGCGTACGATCCCGGTAGGAAGATTGCCCAGATCTGGCGGACATCTTCAAAACCCTAGTAGCAAGATCCACGAAAAAGAATACAGATCTATCGAGAAACCATACATAGACAATTACGATGTTATAAAGCTGATCGAATCAATTCATGCACCGATCCTTCTTGTGGATGACGATCCATGATATATTAGATCAAGATATTAGCTCCACATAATAGAACATCCAACTAAGCTTTTGGCCGATGCTCGTCTTCCACCACGCGCCACTACAGTTGCAGGTCTTCTGTCGGCGACGAAACCCGGTAAACTGAGCGAAGAAGCACGTGCTGCCTTCAGATATAAGAAATAAAGTCGAGAGTAGATTGCGTTAAGAGGAAATACCGCGGGATGAGAAATTAATGGGACTCCAATAATAAAGTTGTCCTGATCGGACTGAATTTTTGTATATTAAAAAAATATTTTTGCAGGTGACCCGTCCAGAGGCCATCCGATGGTATTCTAATAATATTAGATTATGATGATATTTTAATAGTTTTCTATTAGTATTATGATGTTATTTTGGTGAGATTATTGTGTTATTTTAGTGATATTCGGTGATATTTTGATGATATTTTGGTGATGTTCGATGTATTTTTTCATATTTTTATGATATTTATATGTTATTTTTATGGCAATATAATAGTATTTTAATTGTATTCTAATATGTCAGCAGAATACCACCAGATTGTCGCCAAAAAAACAGCTTGATAGTATTCTAATGATATTATGTTGGTATTTTAGTAGTATTCATGTGATATTCTTGGGTATTTTTGTGGTATTCACGTGTCATTCTTGAGATATTTGGTGGTATTCTAGTGATATTATGATGATATTACGGGTGGTGTATTGATATATCATCGGAATCTCATCAGAATACCACGGGAATAACACCATAATATTATTAGAATACAACAAGAATATCACCAAAATATCATCATAATATCACCTGAATATCACTATAATATCATCATATTACCACTAGAATATCACCAAAATGTTATCATAATACCACCATAATGTCACTAGAACATCATCATAATACCACATGAATATCACAATATTATTATTATAATATCATCACAATATCACCAGAATACACAAGAATATCATCATAATCCCTCTAGAATACTATCATAATAACATCATAATATTACCAGAATACTAATGTGGGTTGCAGCGCTTTGTATACAAGTCAATTTTTTCAAAAGATTTTATAAGTGTCCGAGAAACAGGACCCCATAGATTGTGACTTCTCTATATGGGTTGAGGATTATGAGGAGTTCGCATGAGATAGAGATAATATTAGGAGAGTAGATTTGAATAGAAAATTCTCCTAAAGACTTAATCATTTTGACATGAAAACTATTATTATAGTAATTTTAGTTGTTTTTATTTTGATTACAATTTTTTTTGTAATTCATTAGTGTCGAGTGATGTAATACTTGTAATGTAACATTTTGGACTTCTAATATTTAATAATATTTTGACGTTTATTTTTTTTATGTTTTGTTTGAACTAATTTTGAAATTGTGCACTAACAATTACATTGTGTAAGGAAAAAATATTATTTATTTAGAAACAGCTACAACACAGCAATTTCACAATTAAATTATCTAAACATACTACAACTGCTTCTTCTAACAGCAGTTTCACAAGAGCTTGTCTTTACAGTAGTTTTGCATCTGTTTCTTCAGAAAGTTGCAGTTGTCCTAAACATACCTTAAATTATATTGCATTTGACTTCAGTTTGAATTGTAATTCAAACTTGGTTATAACCTAATTTTAATCCTGTTTAAATGAAACTTCAAATAAAAAACAAAATGAGATTTGACAAAACTTCTAACCTAATTATATTGGTTTGAGTAAAGTGAGCAAAGTTCAAATGGTGTAAGTTTAATTCTAACACAAATTTTATTTTCAAATTAGATTCAATTTAACTTAAAATAAGTTATAACATAACAAGTATTAACTTTAATGTAATAACATGCAATATCAAAATAGACTATAACTTTGATACATTTGAGTGTAATCATAACAAATATATGAAAGACGATAACATTGATGCATAGAGTGTTATCGTAGCAACTGTAAAAATTAAAAATTGAATTATTCATCTTATATCTCAAATATGAAGTGAGTGTTTCAGCCACTTACCACTAATGAAGTAAATCTATTCTTATTCAATTTTATTTATTAAAGGTGTTTGTGATGCTCGTCTATGTTTCTATAAAAATATTTAATCAAACCTCATTGAAATTATTCTTCATACCTTAAAATTCGAAAGTTGTATAATCCACTTTTTTTTTTGCTTCCTTAGCCATTTCAAGAAAATCAAAAGCATGAAATATTCTAATGAATTATCCACTAAACCTTTAGCTCTATCACAACAAAGCATCACAATATCTCTCTAAATGTATGATTAAAGCCATCTCCATATATAACACACCAAACCAAATAAATACATTCCATATAAAATAATGAGAAGAAAATAAAATTCCTTAAGCAAAGTTTGAGCAAAATTCAAAACATTCCCAAACTATATAAGAACCTTATTCAAACCTTATTTAAACATGAATAGATTATTATGCAAAAATAATTTGAAAAANTCAGAGAACTCAAAAAACTAAGTTTGATAATTTTTGGAGTTATATTTTGATTTTTAAAAATCATTTAAGTTTTAAATTTGATGATCACTTTTAAAAATCAATTAAAAATATTAAATAATATCCAAATGATTTGAAATTTTTATGGTAAGTTTTATGACTCACGGGGCACAATGAAGAATAAAAATCAAGTGACTTTAATCTCTATGTACTTCAAATTAAATATTTTAAGTAAATTAAGGTTTGCTTAAAATAGTAATGTTTTGATTCTTAAAAATTATGAAATTATTTCCTAAGACTACCCTAGCAATAGGAAACCTATATAAATTTTTGTAGAATTTTCTAAGGCACATACAATTTTCTATAATTATTTGAGTAGAAAATGCATAAAAAATTAGAAAATTAAGATCTCTGTATAGAGATCTCCTATGTCTTTGGAAAAATGCTCAAATTGTTCTAGAAAATTAAGATCTCTATCTAGAGATCTCCTATGTCTTTGGAAAAATACTCAAATTGTGCACCTAGACAGAGGCTACAATATAAAAAAATTTGGGGTCAAGGTGATAATCCAATATGAATGGAGAATTGAAAAACCCCTAACCATATNAATTCATTCCGTAGCCTATAAAATGCATTGATTCTTTCTAGAGTAAATTCAACATTTTTATCTCTAACATAAACATACTCATCAGAAGTCACTCAAACATTAGCATAAAATTCTTGAACGATAAGAGCAATTGCTACTACGGTGAAGTAGCAAAAGGTCTCCTAGTCGAGCAATAATCAACCTTTCAATTTCTCCTTCCAGGTTTGAGAATGCACATTCCTGAATCAATTTTCTTGTACCCATCATAATATTATAATTATATTGAGCCTTCAAATTAATGAATCACCTCACATCAAAACTTCCCAAAGGCTTTCCTCTTTTCACTCTTGGAGCCATAATAATTTATAATTAAATTCACATAAAAACCAACTAAATTCACAATATCATAAATCATACTACAAAAATAGGAATACTTAGAAAGAAACTTTTCTCCATGGGTTTTTTTAAACTTCTTTAACAAAAAAATCAAAATTTCATATTTTCATAATTTAGGAAAAATCCATGGTGAAAATAAAAAATTTTAAAGTTAAAGTGAAGCTCTTACCAAGGGAAGATAAAATCCAAGAGTTTTTAACCTTCAAATCTCCTCAAATCCATGAAATGGAAAGTCCTAGGTTGAGTTTTNAAGGATTTGACACACTTCATGTCTTGGCCATGAGAGGGTGGGTTTAAATAAAATGCTTTAGGGTGGCTGTCACGGCTTGAATTTAGGTGCAAATTAATGCTTAGGTGGAGGTCTGAGAAGCTCTAAAGATCATTTATGGTGAGCTAGCCCCCAAGGTTGAAATTGGATTTGATTTAGGGGTGGTGTCCCTCGATTTTGGAGTTTTTCGGCCACTAGGCTGGCTTGCACGGCTAGGGGTGGTGGTCAGAGGGTCAGGTGAGTTAGTGGAGGGTTAATTATGATTAACCCTCAGTGGCAAGTGATGATGGAGGAGATATTTTGGTTAAGGCCCATAAATCAGACAAGATCCATTAAATTAGGGACCCTTGGTCCATAGCTTACTCGGGTGGTTTAAGACGGTTTATCCTGGTCAATAAGGTGTGCTTAGTGGCTGTGGAAACCTTAATTTGGTGACTTTATGATGGTTAAGTAAATTTTGGTGTATGGGTTTAATTTGGGTCAAAATGGTTAAAAGTTGGGTTTGGGTTAGGCTAGTCATTACATTGAGCTCAATTAATTGATCAACTTTTTGTAAATGATTGTCATGAAGGTTTTTGGTGAAGGTTTGAAGTAATTTTGAGGCCAATTGGAAACTCAATTTGAAGGATTTTGGGATTTTGGTCAATTTGGGCATGTTGGACTAGACTTGGGCCTAGGTTGGGCTAAGGTTAAACTAAGTCCAAATTGGTGGTTAAAAATGGTCAATAGGAATGCCATGAAGAGTTTTCAACATAAACTGGGTTCCAATTTTGGGGTTAGGGCATTCAATTTGGGAGGATTTGGAGACATAGCCAATTTTGGACAAATTTAGGGATTTTTTGACTTAGATTAAAATTGAGTACAATTAAGGCTACAACAAGGCCAATTGAAGGTTCTATTTGGGGTGTAGGATTATTATGAAGAATTTAGGATTCAAATTGGGATAATTTGGGTAGGCTATGAGGTCCAATTAAGTGAGATTAAGTCATAAGGCTAAAATTGAGGGTTTGATTGAGATCAAAATTGAGCTCAAAACATGGGCTAATTAGGCTTGTATTTGGTTTGACTTGATCATATGAAAGTTGAATTTGAGTTTAGGATTGAAATTGAGGGGAATTGGGGACAAATTGATGGACATTTGGGATGAATTTTGGGAAATTGGGCCTTTAAAGGCAATTTAGGGGTTTTGGTAAAAAATGGTCAAATTGGGTTCAATTGAAGGGTCTAAATTGGTTTTTGTGACATTTGAAGTGATTTTGGATGTTTTAGGGAATTTTGGGGTGCCAAGAGTTTTATTTTAATTTTGGCAAATTTGAGAGTATTTTGGTAATTTTGGAATTTATCGGTGGATTTAGGCAATTTGGGTATTTTGAAATGGTTTAAAATGATTTTTGAAGAAGTTTGGATATTTTCAATGAATTTGGGGGTTTTGGTAAAATTTAGGGTTTCAAGGGCATTTAGGAAATTTGGTTGGATTTAGGGAAAAAAAGGCCAAGTTGGAAATTTTGGTAGAATTGGGGTGCTAACCACCTTATATGAGCTATGGACCAATGAGATCCCCATTTGGGTCCTCTATGTACCGGTCTTAGCTAAGCCCTAGCCTAGGGCCAATGAGTCTAGGGGGCCATCTACATGATTCTCCCAAAAAATCAAGGAATCAAAGTCAATAATTTAGGGTTGTGAGTGGATATAGGTGATAGTGAGTGTAAGTGAGTGCCCTAGCTCTAGACCAACACCCAGAGTCAGCCATAAGGTCAAAAAGTCCTATGGGGGCTCATATTGAGCTCCCCCATATTGACCCCACCTACTAAGTGCTAGAGGTTAGGACCAATATGTGGAACTTCACGTTGAGCAAGGAAGAGTTTGTAATTTCTAAAGGTGAGGGTTCCTTTTCTAGTTTTCTAGGAATAGTCAGTAAGAAAATCCTATGATTAGACCTTATGCTACTAAAGAGGGAAAACTAAACCTCAACCAAAAGTGAGGTCAACACTTGGCTCTAACACATTGCAGGTACTAATTTATAAAGTACAGTCTTTAAAGCATCAAATGAAACATAATATATCATAAGATTTTCTAAGAAAAGGTAAATTAAAAACATATGCAGTAAATTAATGAAACTAACAATGCTAAAATAAAAATTTACAGTTCAAATTTACACACACGAACAAGTTTAATAATACCACAACCAAAACAAATAAATTGTCCAAACCATACCAACAACAAAACTAAAAAAACAACAGTAAATGAAAAAAGATAAAACCTAATAAATCTTCATTCATCATCTTCTTCCTCTTCTTCTTCTTCCTCTTCTTCAAAATTATCTTGCACTTAAGGTGTAAAGTTGGGGCATGTAGGAAATTCTACAGTATTCTCACCCCTAAGATATCTAACCATCGCTTATTGATATGCAATATCGTGTTGTACACTTCTATGATGATAATCATCATTATGAGCATTTCTTGATTCCAAACCATCTATTCTGTTCTGCATTTCCATTATATCTGATTGTTGAATCCTTAATAATTCCATAATATTTTCAAGTTAAATAGAACTAGAAGTAGAGGGTCTTGTAACTGATGTAGAAATCTATCACTACTTGCACTTCTAAATCCAACAAATGATTCAAATTTATGAACTGTGGGTTTTCCAATGGGTTTAAGTGGTTGCAACATTTCTTCATCCTTATTAAACTCTACTCTTAATTGTTAACATAAAGTGAAAATTAGAGAAGGATGATCTAAACCAATAGCGGTCCCACTTCTAGCAATAATCTGGGCATTATACACAATAAGAGCACCAATGTCAATGACCTTCATTTCTTGGATGCAAAAATTCAATACTGCTTTGTCCTTGAGTACTTCACTAAGGTGATTAGATGGAAGTAATTTTGCAGAAATAAAGTAATGCCATGCTTTGGATTGCACATTTAACATGAAAGTGGAGAAATTAATTTTGTGATTATTCTTAAACTTCCACTCTCCCCTTCCATCAGTAAGATAGGCAATTACTTCATCAAGTGATGAATGAGAAATCACAAATGCAGAATACTCATAATGAAATTCATTCCGTAGCCTATAAAATGTATTGATTCTTTCTAGAGTAAATTCAACATTTTTATCTCTAACATAACCATACTCATCAGAAGTCACTCGAAGATTATCATAAAATTCTTGAACGATAAGAGCAATTGTTACTACGGTGAAGTAGAAAAAGGTCTCTTAGTTGCGAGCAATAATCAACCTTTCAATTTCTCCTTCAAGGTTTGAGAATGCACATTCCTGAATCAATTTTCTTGTAACCATCATAATATTATAATTATATTGAGCCTTCAAATTAATGAATCATCTCACATCAAAACTTCCTAAAGGCTTTCCTCTTTTCACTCTTAGAGCCATAATAATTTCTAATAAAATTCACATAAAAACCAACTTAATTCACAATATCATAAATCATACTACAAAAATAGGAATACTTAGAAAGAAACTTTTCTCCATGGGTTTTTTTTAAACTTCTTTAACAAAAAAAATCAAAATTTCAGATTTCCATAATTTAGGAAAAATCCATGGTGAAAATAAAAAATTTTAAAGTTAAAGTGAAGCTCTTACCAAGGGAAGATAAAATCCAATAGTTTTTAACCTTCAAATCTCCTCAAATCCATGAAATGGAAAGTCCTAGGTTGAGTTTCGGCTTTATTATAGAGGTAGGAGATGATCTAAGCAGTAAAAAAGGGGCTTAACAGTCGATTTTGGAGTTTTCGAGAAATTGGCGCCTCTGGCGCCAATACCAAAAATTTTCAGATTTTGATTTTCTTTTGAAATCTATTGTATAACAAACTACGCCAACCTCTGATTAACTTAACTAAGCACTTATATTTATAATTAAATAATTTTCNTTGGCGCCTCTGGCGCCAATACCAAAAATTTTCAGATTTTGATTTTCTTTTGAAATCTATTGTATAACAAACCACGCCAACCTCTGATTAAATTAACTAAGCACTTATATTTATAATTAAATAATTTTATAACAACATATTTTCACAAATAAAACAAAACTCACATTTATATATAAAATATACTTGATTACAAACCAACATTTTTCAAACTAATACGTCTAATTCAGCGTCAAAATCACACCTTAGAAACTAACACAAAAGACTAAATATAAAAACTCAAAATATGACACATATAAAGTTCAACAATAAAAGTAAATGAGATCTAACACAAATACATAACACACATAAGCAATCATAATTACAAATTCTGTACTTTAGAGAGTTCAAACATCTTCTGCACTTTCATCTTTTTGAATATTTCCCTTAGATTGGTAGTGGATGTATAAGTTGTAAAAAGGTTGGTGAGGAAATTCGTCTATCAAATCTTCTTTAACCCAAGCATTTTTATTAAGCATACTTACCATACCTTCTTCAATGGGNCATTTTTCAAACTAATACGTCTAATTCAGCGTCAAAATCACACCTTAGAAACTAACACAAAAGACTAAATATCAAAAACTCAAAATATGACACATATAAAGTTCAACAATAAAAGTAAATGAGATCTAACATAAATACATAACACACATAAGCAATCATAAATACAAATTCTGTACTTTAGAGAGCTCAAACATCTTCTGCACTTTCGTCTTTTTGAATTTTTCCCTTGGATTGGTAGTGGACGTATAAGTTGTAAAAAGGTCGGTGAGGAAATTCGTCTATCAAATCTTCTTCAACCCAAGCATTTTTCTTAAGCATACTTACCATACCTTCTTTAATGGGCCTGTTATGTTCAAATTGTTCCTTCATTCTCCAATCCAAATGGTCAAATATATCAGAAATGTTTCCAAGTGACTTCATAATATTTTGTACCTATTTCTCCAACTTTTGGATCCTTTTCAAACTATCATGCAAGCTATACAGAAAGGGGGGTTGAATAGGGGATGAATTTTTGGAGGATTGTTCCATAAGAATATTAATATTATTTTCCTCCCTTTCCCTATGCAGTTGCAACAAATCTCTGGGTCCATAAGCTTCCAAAAAGAAGCACTTTTTCCTAACTTTCATAAAGCACTTGTGACTGACTGCATATTAGGATAATGGTAGATGAATTTCCCAGCCCATAAGTCAATCCGTTTATAATCAAACCTAGAACATATTTTATAATTAAAGCACCCACATCAATAGGTCATTTGGTTTAAATACAATAATTCAAGATAGCACTTTCCTTAGTCACTTTACTGATTTTCATGGTAGGAAGAAGTTTTGATGAAATAAAGAAATGCTAAGCCTTTTATGCAGGATTCAATAATGATGAAGATAAACTTACATGTCCATTATCTCTAGTCTCCCAATCTGCATCTTCATCAGTAAGGAATCAATAGATTTCATTTATGTTGTCTCTTATAGTAAAAAAATTGGCATAATGACAAATAGGGATGCTTTAAATCATAAAGAAGTCATTTATTCTTGAAGGAGTAAATGGTACCCACTTACCTCGAACATAAATGACTCCTTGGTTAATTCTATGAAGATTAGCATAAAACTCTTTCACCATAGGAACAACTACTGTAGCAGTGTTATAATATAGCACTTCCCAGCGTCTGTGCGTAATAATCTCCTCCACACGAGTATTTGGTGTGTTGAATCCTTGATTCACAAACCCTCATTCATTGATTATTCCCTTCTTTGTAAGAACTCGATCATATAACTTTTTTGCATCAAAACTTCTAAACTTTCTCTTATTGAAAATTTCATATCTAGCAGTTTGTTTAGTGTTAGAAGCCATAATATTTAAAAATGGTGACTTTACTTTCATTTTTCACACTTAAATAACTCCAAAATTTAGTTTTTGGGAGTTACTAGGAAGAAAATCCATAAAAAAAACATCCAAAATTGCTTTTAGAAACTTCAAAATGCGTTCTGGTAACCATGATGCTTCTGGCCAACTCTCTAGAAATTGGCGCCTCTAGCACCAGTTCAAATTTCTACATTGTTTTGCTTTAGGTCCAAATAACTCTCAAATCTTCTGGTAAATAAAGACGTTTTAATGTATTTTTTAATATGTATGTCTATCAAGTACACCGAATTGATAAAGAAAACATAAATATAGATATATATAATATACATATAAAAATGAATTAGCAACATTATCAAAGATAGTTATTGGTTGCCTCCCACAAAGTGCTTGGTTTAATGTCGTCAGTCCGACATTCCTAGTCTTTACTCTGGGTGACCCAACAATATAGTCTCTTTAAAATCTAGCCTTTCACCATCAAAATATAGTTTCAGTCTGTGCCCAATCACTTTAAATATTTTTCTAATTTTGGGATCTTCAATATTAACAACTCCGTAAATGTAGACTTTTACAACTGTGAATGACCCTTTCCATCTAGACTTCAGTTTTTTAGGAAATAAGTTCAATTTTTTATTGTATAGTAAAATTTTCAGNTCCCAAGCTATCCTATTATTTGGCTTCAATTTAGGAGAAATCATTTAAATGTTTCATCCTGTAATTTTTATTATTTATTAGGATTTACATTTGCGTGAAGCAATCGNAGCTTTATGCTCTAATTCTACTAGTATGTGGCAAGTCTTCCCAAAAATTAATCTATGTGGGGACATTCCTATAGGACTTTTATAAGCTATCCTATAAGTTCATAATGCAGTATCTAATCTAGCAGACCAATCCATTTTATTCGGACTTATAAATTTTTCTAGAATTCATTTAATTTCATGATTAGATACTTTCGCTAGACCACTAGTCGTGGGATGACAAGCAGTAACAATCCTATGTATAATATCATACTTTTCCACTAACTTTTCAATTCTTTTATTCCTAAAGAGAGATCCTCCATCAGAAATGATTACTATTGACATTCCGTATCTTCTATAAATATTTTAATTTAAAATTTTGAAACACTCCGAACATCACATTGAGGCAAGGCTATTGCTTCAATCCACTATGATATATAGTTTATTGCAATTAATCTATATATGTTTCTAAATGAAAGTATAAATGGTCCCATAAAATCCAGTCCCAAGCATAAAAATTTTGACCTCCAAAGTAAAATTTAGGGGCATTTCATTTTTTTTGAAATATTGCCTACTCGTTGACATCAATCATATGTTTATTATTATTATTATTATTATTATATATATATATATA
>JXCR01138858.1:222623-237110 GCA_002079205.1 Phalaenopsis hybrid cultivar | reverse complement strand
GGTGGCATTGGCTCCACCTGTTCATGTTGTAAAATTCCCGGCAGATTTTCTTGTCGATCTATTTTATAATTATAACAACAACCGCATTGTATCGTGATGCGACTTTTGCCTCTCATCCATTTTTTAGGCTCTGAATATGTTCTTCCAGATAGCAACCCTGCTTTGCCTCTGGTTTGGAGATCAAACACACAATCAAGTACCTCTCGTTGTTTCGTGAGAGAGAAGACTTCTGTGTATAATTCCAATCCTTCCAGAATATTGACATATTCTCCATCAATTATTTCAAAATGTTCAAAAATGTTGCATTTAACATCATGGATCTTTGCAAGCTCAACATTGCTTGGATATGCTGGATAATGTGTTTCATTATTTAACCGATTATCAATAATCGGCTGTCATGTCAGTGGTGGTATTGCTCCCACTGGATTATACGCCTCAACTTGAGCTGGCGCATGATAGATATCCCATGGATAATGCTGAATTGTATTTGCATAATCTATCGACAGATCATCATATCTTGTCAGTTCGTTAGCTGATAAGTAATCATCATAATTACAATTTTATTCTAGATGTAGAACATTGCAATGTGGACATTCTACAAATGCTGCTGCAGACTGTCCTTATTCAAGTGTTGTGGAATGACAAGTAGAACAAACTGAACTAGCATCGGAGTGAACCCATACTAGTGATGGTTGGGGAAGCTGTCTCGATTGTACTTCCTCTTTTGTCAATGGCAGACTATCAGAAGACTCCTTCATGTTGACATTACACATGTACCCCTCTGGGATTGCAAACAACTTTTCTTTTTCTTTCCTGGCTTTGGCCAAAGCTCTTTGTTTTTTCCAGTCGGCATTTCTTCGATGAGTTCTCCGCAACGAAGCGAAAGGTATTTTCTCTTCATCAGCCATTATCAAATGTCCTGCTTTAGTAGCCACCATGGAGGGCAGACGGCGGCTTGGCNGAATCCTAGTGCTGAATTTGAGTAATGAGGGCAATCCCTCTTTTTCTCGTTCTTCGACAGCATTCATTAGTGGATTTTCATATTCTATATTAACATCATCAAATTTCATATCAAAGTCAATTATTTGCCTTGCGGTATCTCATCTTTTGTTGAAAGCAAGGTTCAAACCATCTTTGAAAGCAAAAATCAGTCGCGATCCTGACATCTCCTCCTTAAATTAACAGAGAGACATCAGTGAGTTTGAATTGTTTATGAATCAGAACAAAACATAATTCAATTAATATATATTTTATGTTGTTAATATATATGTAGAAAAGAACAGAAGTAATATGGGATACTAAAAATTTTCATTAATTTTTGATATTGATAAAAAAAAATTATCTGATCATAGACTTTTCAGGCCATATAAATAACCCCAGAACTTATCTGAAGTTCACAAAAAATTTTCATATGTACACGACAAACTAACAGCGGCAAGCGTTGTCATGTTGCGTAGTAGGCCTTCAGGTATATTCCATTTATTGGAAGCATAGGCCTTTCTCCTTGAGAATTGATGAGTTGGTAAGCTCCTCCGGCGTAGACCTTCTCAATGACAAATGGTCCTTCCCATGTTGGCTCAAAATTTCCACCTATTTTGCAACGTGCAAGAATAGGTCTTTTGGGAACAAGGACTAGGTCACCAATTTTAAATTTCCTTGGGCGGACCAGTTTGTCATGAGCTTGTATCATCTTTGCTTGGTATAGCTCCAGATGTTGTTCTGCTTGTAGGCGCTTTCCTTCAAGACTTTCAAGTTCTTCAAGTTTGAGCTTTTGCATTTTCTTCAGTTGTAAGTTGGTTTGCAATAGCGATTCTCAGAGACGACATCTGTATTTCTAATGGTAGTATGACCTCTGACCTNCTATGGTATTTCCCATTCTTTAATAGTATAAAGTTATTCATCAGGAAAAGTTTCATTAATTTCTCTTTCAAGATGACATGTTTCTTCCTATTTCAGTCTAGATAAATTATCAACAATTTGATCATTAGATCTTTTCCTATCTACTACCACAAAATAATATTTGCGCAAGAAAAGTACCCGTCTAATTAATCTTGGTTTTGCATCCTTCTTCTACTTCAAATATTTTATAGCAGAGTGGTTTGTATGCACATCACATTTAGCTTCAATCATATATGACCTATACTTATCGAAAGCATAAACAATGACTAGAAACTCTTATTCAGTAGTGGTATAATTAATTTGAGCATCATTTAGAGTTTTGCTAGCATAATATATCACTTTAAAAATTTTGTCATATCTCTGCCCTAAAATAGCTCCAATTGCATAATCACTTGTATTGCACATTAGCTCGAAAGGTTTCTCCCAATCAAGTGAAATAGTTATAGGAGCGGTGATTAATTTTTCCTTCAATGTTTCAAAGCATTAAGGCACTGTTGTTCNTTGTTGGGTATCTCATTGATTTTGTGATATGAAATGTAACTTCTTGATTGCTGACTCTCATTGTTAATTCTAATTTCTACACATCTATCAAAGCTTTTCTAGTGGCAAGAAATGGTCTTCCTAAAATGATAGGGATTTCTTTATCTTCCTCCATATCTAACACAATAAAATCCACAAGAAAGATAAATTTATCAACCTTTACCAAAACATCTTCCATAACTACTTTAGGATAGGTAATCAAATGACCAACTAACTAAAGAGTTACAGTAGTAGGTGAAATTTCTCCAAAACCCAACCTTCTGAAAATCAATAGAGGCATAAGATTAAAATTGGCTCCGAAATCACATAGTGATTTTCCAAAAAATCTTTTGCCAATAGCACAAGGAATAATAAGACTTTCAGGATATTTAAGTTTTTTAGAAAGGTTTTTCTGAAGTATTGCGCTACACTCCTCACTAGTGCAACAATCTCACTATCTGTAAAGTTCCTTTTTTTTATTAAGTATATCATTCATAAACTTCACATAGCTTTACATTTGTTCCAGGGCTTCAACGAATGAATTGTTTATCATCAATTTTCTTAATATTTTCAGAAATTTTGCAAATTGGTTATCTCTGTTATACTGCTTTAAATTATTGAGGAAATGGAGGTAGTTGTCTTTCTAGAGTAATTTTCATTGGTTTGATAGGATATTCTAACTCAAGATGAAAATCTTCACTAAAATTTTCATTTTCCACCCCTTCTTTCTCAACTTTCATCTCTTTTTGAACTTTTGTTTTCAATTCTTTTCCACTTCTCAACTGAATATCCTTGATTTGCTATTTGTTCTGATCTTTATGATTTACTTCAATATTACTAGGCATAGTTCCTGGAGCTCTATTGTTAATTGCAATAGAAACATCCCAACTGATTTTTCATATTTCTAATTGCAACTCCTTGGCTTTGTATATGTGCTCCTTGACTTTGTAATTGTGCTCCTTAACTTTGTAATTATGCTCCTTAACTTTATAATTGTGCTCCTTAAATTTGTAATTGTGCTCACATTTGCAATATTAATTCTTCCAACGACAATTTATTTTCCTTACTCAATGAATTGCTATTAAAACCTGGAGGGTAATATGGTTTATAGTAGAATTTCCCTGATTGTTGGAATTTTTCAATGGGTTCGCAGGATAGTTCTCCCATTGTGGATTTACAACATTAGAGTTATTGTTACTCCAACTGAAAGTAAGGTGATTTTTCCCACCAGGATTATAAAAATTGGAATAAGGATTATTAGTTCGGTTGTTTATTACATTTAAAGTTTCATATGAAGACTGAGTATCTATCATTTGCCCTAATGAATTTTCCTCAAGCACAAGAGGGATCTGAGAATAATTAATTCCATATTGATCTATCTTATTTATTATTATAGAAGTTTGAGCGGCCAAAATATATATTGCATCAGAATAATGAATGCTAGTTACTCTTTTTGGAGTTATTCTTTTAGAGGACCAATAAAAATTATTAGTAGTCATCTTATCAATTAATCAGTATGCTTCATCAAATTGTTTTGACATTAATGATCTTCCAACTGCAGCGTCAATTATAGATCTAAGAGATCCAACCAATCCATTATAAAACTTTTGAATTATTGACCAAATCTGGTAAAGCATGGTGTGGACACTTCTGAAAGAGATCTTTAAATCTTTCCCTGGCTTTATAAATTTATTCTCCTTTAAACTAAAAAAAAGATATTATATCCTTTCTAAGCTTAGCGGTTTTTTATGGTGGAAAATATTTAGATAAAAAAATTTGTGATAAATCTCCCCAAGTTCTAATAGATCTCGGTCCTAACAAGTTTAGCCACATCTTAACTTTATCCCTTAATGAAAAAGAAAAAAACCTAAGCATGGCAGCATCATTTGACACTCCATCATATTTAAATGTACACATAATTATAGAAAACTAGCAAGATATAAGTTAGGATCTTTGGTTGGTGTTCCCCTAAACTGATTATTTTGTACCATTTGAATAATAGTAGGTTTAAGCTCAAATGAATTAGCAGCTACAACAGGGTTTTGTATACTAAAATGAGTTTAACCTGTTTTAGGATTATCATAATCTTTTAAAGGTCTCTGATGATGTTTATTTTCAATTCCAAAATTATTTAGGTCTGCCACCATTTTTTTTAAATTATCTAACCTTTTGTTGCTTTAAAATTTTTTTAACTGTTCTTTCTAAGTTTGAATGATAAGGTACATAACCTTTAGATCTTAAACTATACATACACAAACATAATAAGAAATTAAAATAAGTAAACAAACTAAAATATAAAAATATTAATTAAACTACAATAAGGTTTTTAGTTCAAATAAAGTATTCTAAATTGAAAAGTAATTTACCGTTACTCCTTGGCAATGATGCCAAAAACTTGATGTGGNAATCAAAATTATATTATTAATAAGATTAAAGAACTAATGTTTACAATCTAAAGACCATTGGTATGACATTGTTCGATATAATAACTACATAATCTTTGATATCATTGGAAATAGGTGACACGCCTAAAAATTATCTATTTTTTCATACATATTTTATGCTCAATTTTAATGATTTTTAATAATATTACACTTTAAGGGAAGGTATTTTGCATATTTTTTTGTTTCAGGTACAAGAAATGAACTTTTGGAGAAAATGAAGCAAAAATGGTGCAATTTGGAGTAAAAACGAGCAAGAAAGAAAATTCTAACTTGGCACATTTCGACATGTATTTCTATGTTTAATCTAATTTACATTTGTCACATATTTTTGAATGAAATTACACTTTGAAGAAAGATTGTTTTCAGGCTTATTTTGTAGGCATATATGTTAGAAGCAAAACACAACTGAAACGGGGTGAACTGGAGTCAAACGAAGCAAAACAGTGGAGCTGCTGCAGAGTGACACATGATACGCAAAATAGGTGCTTGATGTGCCAAAATCCAGAGAACTGGCGCATGATGTGTCAGAGAAGACTTTTTACGGATTAAGGCGGTTCGGGACGAATTTTGGGTGAATTTTCAAATGAACACTTGTTCTAAACACCCCTTGGAGTGATTCAATGCATCTAGACACTTCGGAAAGTTTTTTTTATGAAGGGACGACTCTTGGATCAATGGACATGTCTTTTGAATTCGAAAGAGTTGACCTTTTGATAAAATTTTGGAGGAAATTTTAAATTATTTTTGGAGGGTGACAACCTTTTATAAAGAGAAGGAAGTTTAGGGCTTGAAGAGGAATTTTTGCGTGAAGAGTTTTTGGGCGCACCCATGTATGTGTGTGTGTGTGTGGCGTGAGAGTGAGAATAAGGAAAGGGAGAGAGAGAAAGAGTAAGTCAGGTGCTTGGAGATTTTATTCAATTATTGTAAAAGGAGAGGAAAGATGACATATTTCTTCTTCATTTCAATGCTATAAGAGAATTGAGAATGTTTGTAAGGAGAGAAAGACTTGAAGTAAACTTATAGGGATCTGCTTAAGAAGGATTGTGAGATGAGTTGTGTCTTTTATTTCTTTTATTTTGTAAACTTGTTTTTATTAATGAAATCTGCGTTTTCTTGTATCCTTCTCAGGAATTCTGAGTAGTCTTCTTTATCATTCTCCCTATTTTGAGATATGATTTTGTAAAGAATTGATTTTAATTTATACGGTTTTTAATGTCAAAAATTTGTGATGATTCAAACTTCAATCTTCATTTACTTTTTGATTTGGCTAATTGAAATGTTAAAATGTGTTGAGAAACATATGATTCGAAAGGGCTATGATTTCTACAACATAGTGAGAGTCACATTTGATTTCACAGGAGACTATTTCATTAGTGGAGTTGGGTGCAAATAAATAGGAAAATATACTTCGTTGGATGCAGAATTGGAGATTTTAAGGTGACATATTAAAATCTCCAATTTGATCCAGTTGATTGGAAATTGATGCGAGATTCTTAGCCCTCATGTGAGAGAGTAGCGGGAGATATGAAGTGGCAGTCAGTATCCTCCTAGCCTAAGAATGAAATTAGGGACCAAACTCTGTATTAGACAATGTTCTTTATGCACTTGGAAGAGGGTAAAGAATATGATTGCTCCTATTTGACACAAAATAATTTTATATATAATTTTGATTGATTTTAATTTCTTCACAATCTATATGCTCGTTGTAAAGGAGAATGATATTTTCTTAAATTTGAACTCTTCATCACAAAATTTTGTTTAGTTTTTATATGTTTACATTTGAAGTTTAGCAAATAGTTTATTTAACTTAGTTCTTTTAATTACATTTCTGTTAGTATTCATTAAACTCATTTTAACTTTTCTTTCTTACTTAAATTTTTATAGTTTGAATATCGTGATTTATGTTAGTATCATAAGTATTTTCATCTTCCAAACTAAGACTTGATAGTAGTAGACTAGAATTAGCGTAAGAGATTTTTTACTGCACTTCTCTGTGGGATCAACACTGTGATTTTTAAATGAAACCCTATATTACTTAAAGAAATACGTGCACTTGCGTAGAACCACTAGCGTGTGAAATATTTTATATAATTTATATATAACATTTCAATTTTGCATATTAAGTACTTAATATAAATTGGGTCAACATTTTGGTCATATTTTTTAAAGCAAAATTAATGTGTTTTGGTACAGGTTAAGTTTTTGACACTGTTAGTGGGGATTTAAATTGACATAAAACACGCAGAAAAACATCACACACTAGGGGCACATCAATAGGGAGAATTATAAAAGAAGAGATGTATGAGCAGCTCTTCTATTAAAAAATTTATGTTTTTATATGGCTTTGATATTTTGATCCAAATAAAACTTTGGGCATATTTCTTAAAATAATGAAATAACAATTATATTTGTTCAACAATGGCTATTATAAATCATATAAAAGTCAAAATTTATATTTCTAAATATTAAATAAATAAAATTTATAATTATAAATAAGAAAATACAAATAATAAAATATTGGTATTATTTTATTTTGGATATCAAAATTATAAATTTTAGCCAAGAACACATAATATGTTATAATGCATATTATTAAAGCAAAATATAACTATATTTATTATTAAAGTGAATTACATTTTACTTCACCACAAATCAAGTCAAATTGGCCAAAATAAAGTTTTGTTTGGGTTATTTTTATGAAGAAAATTTGGTTTAGATTAGATTAGATTTGAGCTGGGTTTGGACTAGGTCTAGATTAGATTTGGACCTAAATTAGGCTTGGAATTTCGTAAGTTGAGCTTGGTTCAAGTGGGGTTAAACCTAAGTCAATCCCAAGTTTGAATTGGGATGGGTTAGGTCTAATTTGGGTTAGATCAAGGATGACTTTAATTGGGTTGGGTCAAATTCAAGTCGACTTGGATTAGGTCTAAGTTGGGTTAGACCTAACTAATTTTGATTGGGCTAGGTCCATTTGGACTAGACCAAGGTTTGTTAAGGGTGACTTCATAATTCAAGGGATAATGATGTCAACTCTTCAAAACTTTCATTAGGCTAGGTTACCCAAGTTAATATTTTTTTGTGTTTAACTTATATTTAGGGGGCAATTTGGCTTAAATGCAAAATTTTAATTTTTACACATTTACCCCTAGTACCCTAACTTCATTTATAAATCTTTAGAGGTTAAAACCATCTTTTTTAATATTTGGGGTTACACAGCAATTTTTATTTTTAATTTCCATTTTGATTTATATTTTTCTAATTTTTATTTCATTTTATATAATTAATTTTCAAGATAATTATAATTTTAAATTGAAATTAGGCATTTTGGAGCTAAGGAGAACCCCTGACTTTGAAAAAAAATAAGGAAATGACCATAATGTTAGAGGGAATAATACGTGAAAATTTCATATTTTTATGATTTATTTTTAATTTTTAATAATTAAAATAATATAGAGTATTTAATTAATTAAAAATTAAATTTTACTTAATTATTTTATTATTATTATTTTCCTCTCTATTTTTTTGAGTTTAGAGGTATTTTTATTTTAATTTTGTGATTTTTTTCTCATTAAGTTATAAAATTTAAAGTTCTTAAACATATATTGGATTTAATTAAATAGATAAATAGGAATTTTCTACTTACGTGAGTCTACTCTGCGTCATTCCTCGTACCAGTCGAAGCTCCAAGTGACAATTTCCAATTCGTGGTGCTTTTCATGTGATTGTTGTGCTGGCTCTCTCTGGCGTTTTTCTCCCCCCGCNAGTTCTTAAACATATATTGGATTTAATTAAATAGATAAATAGGAATTTTCTACTTACGTGAGTCTACTCTGCATCATTCCTCATACCAGTCGAAGCTCCAAGCGACAATTTCCAATTTGTGGTGCTTTCCATGTGATTGCTATGGTGGCTCTCTCAGGCGTTTTTCTCCCCCCGTAGTTATGTGGTTTGGTTCGATCTTTGTCGTATATTTTTAATACAAGAAAATGGATGACATCGGTTCATCATTTCCGCGGGATTTAGAACCGAGAGCCTCGCGCAATCAAGCCATAGGACAGAGAACCCACAACCTCGCATAATCAAACCATCAAATCTTGACCTACACTTAACCAAATTGCACGAGGTTTATTCCTTTAGCTTCATCTAAGTGAGACAAACCTATCTATATGGTTAAGTGGACATGCATTTTAGGTTTTCTTCATGAGTGTATACATCGATATTTAGTCATATTATTGTTTTTCATGTGCATAGTTTAGTTTATGAAAGCTTCGTAGTCACAAAAGATAATTTAGATGTGAATGATCTGTAATCACAAAAGATAATTTAGATGTTGAATGCCCAAATGTTTGCTCGATAAATTCCAATATTAAGGACCCTCTTTCATCCCACTTATATATAAAATATAAGCCTAAGTTGTATATATTGAAAACTACAGAAGCATTCCTATTTTTTCACAACATATTGCATATCTCAACTATACTTTACATTACACTCTTAGTATTAGATATTATGCTAAGTTTAGTCTGTGGCTTTAAAAAATGTATATTTATTTTCTATGCTTATTATATTGTATTATGATGCACATGAACTTAATTTTTTCAGGATCTAAGGATTCAAAATCTTTTACCTTAACTTTTAAATAGGATAAAATTAATATTATATTTTTTAATTAAAATTTAATATATAGCTTCTATATAAACCATTTTTCGAAATAACCAACCATAGCCTAATAATGGATCATAACCCTTATATGCACATATGCTAACCTTGGAGGTCTTAATTGCATAATAATGTTATCCTTCATATTAAGGCTTAGATATAAAGTTTGAAGTTTTATTTTTATTATTCCCTCATTGTTGAGCTACCCTTTCCTTAGTGCCAAGGTTATAAGTCAAAAGTTTTTATAATAAAAAGTTATCCCTATCTTGCATTTCCATAAAAACTTCAAATGTGCCTTGTTATATTTCCTATCACAACAAGATTGCAAAAAGACATGTAAGTCTTTCGTAATATTTTATTATTAAGCTATAAGTCTCATCCCTTTCATTCATATTAGAATTAAGTCATGGGACATGACCTAGTAGTATGTCAATTTCATACTCCTAATATCATTTTAAAATATTTTTAATACTTTATAAATAAAATATTAAATTATATTTTATTTTGAATATGTTTTATATTAATTATTTTTTAAACGAGATGTCTCACGAGCTAACGAGTTGAGTTAGGGCCAGCTTGAGATTGGTTTGTTAACTCATTGAGCTGAGTTCACGAGCCACTTATCGAGCCGACTCATGAGTCGCTCAACTCACTTGTACCCTTACGAGTGAGTATGCTTGTTTTAAAACTGAATTAAATTAATTTAAAGACTAACATTTTAACTAAATTAATATTAACTGTAATCAAATTTGATTAAATTAATAATCCTATTTTTAATTTGTTTTATAATTAACTAAATAATTAGAATTGATAGAGAAAGTTATTAAGTAAAATTATTAATATTAAATAAATCAATTTGGGTATGAATAGCTTATTCAAAAACTCAAATGAGCCTTAAAAGTTAATATTACTAATTAGAATTAGTTCATTGTTATTATTTTGTATTTAATTTAGCTAAAACAAGTTATTCTTTGATTACTTAATTAATTACTAATTCATGATTAATAGATATGTTATCTCATGCAAACAAAAAGTTATTATTTAACTAATTTAGTAAACTATTAATTTATAATTAATTGAGATATTATTTTATTATAATTAATAAATATAAATATAAATTAATGACTAATTTTTAAAAATATAATTAAATTAATAGGTACTAAACAATGCTTGATTTAAATAAAAAATAAAACAAATTAAATTTGCCTTAATAATAATACCAAGAATAATCAATTTTAAAATTGTAACAAATTTTCATATGTATAACCTTGATGTATTAATATAGTTAAAAACTAATTTTCATATATATATTCATAATATTTTACAATTATAAAATTATATATAGAAAGATATATTTTATTTAAAAATCAATAAAATATTTCTGATAAGACATTAAAAAAATAAAACTTTAATAAATATATATATTATGAACAAAAGTTTCTAAATATTTATTTGATGTTTGTGCGCAGGCATTGCAGAGGTCCTTATCCTTACTAACCAGCGGGGACGAGTGGAAAATGGAGGGAACGCTCTCTTTTTCCTTCGTCTCTGCATTCTGTTGTCCAACTCCCATTAACCATACACGCTGCAGTAGGCTTTTCAGTCCTCGTACATTCGATTCTATGGCGGGGGGATCCTCGTCCATGGACAGAGCGCCTGAGCTTCAATCTGTAATTTCTTCAAAAACCGCAGGTGCAGACCTAAACCCTCGGTTCTTTGACGTACAATCGTTACAGTTACAGCTTTGTTCATGGTTTGCAGAAAGGAACTCTGTTTCCGGATCTCCAAGTTCAAGGAAGAGCATCCATAATGTGAACACCGAGGTTTCGCCTCACAGAGCAGGTAAAACGTGCATGTTCTTCTGATTCAATCACATATTTACTTTTGGAATGGTCATCATGAGTTATTTTTTGGTTTGATATTTTGGATGGGTTGCAGTTTCTGCTGTGAGATTGTTGAGAATCGAACAGGGCGGAGCATTTGCTGACCTGCTGAGTGATAAAGGTCGGAAAGCTCTGAAGAATGAGATGGATTATGTTGAGAGGACACTTGGTTTTCGCACCCGGGATTTGGAGGATAGAGATATTAGATTGGTACTTGATTATTATTATTTTTTGCTTCTAGCCCCTTTTTTTTCCTAGCTCTTTTTATGAAAATCGCAGGGGAGGTCTATTAATTATCTGATTATGATAGCCTTGTTAGAGTTTTTCATTTCCTTTTAATCGCTATTTGTTCTGTATGGAAGTGATGGTAGTACCAGTTTCATTTATGGTAAAATATACATTCACCAAATTTTTATTACATATAGTGCAAGTTTTGGTTTTATTTTATTATGAACTTAGTTTAACATTTTTGGAGTCTGTATATGTTATGGAAAACTGTTACTGTATTTTATTCTATCCGTGTAGGGTGTGCATTTTTGCATTAATATAAGATCAAAATTTACAAAAAAAGCTATAAAAGCTATGCAAAAGAGACAATGTGGCTGATATCTTCCTCAACCACATTGAAAAATCGGTGTCAGAAGTGTGACTATCCCAAACAAAAGGCCAATGCAAGGCATGCTGGGAACAAAATGCGTTACCTTGTTACATTCTCCATGTGTAAAAAAGAAGAAAGTATGTGAGAAAAGCAATGTCCCTTCCCTTGTCAAGTTGTCGCTGATATACCGTTGCCTTCATGCCGTCATGAAAGAAGTTAATAACATTCTTGTTGCTCCCTTCGATAATAATTCCTCCAGTCTTATATAAACTCCACTTCTGGCACCCCCCGCGCCCCCCTCCCTTACTTTCATCTGCTTCAGTTAATAACATTCTTACTGACATGTGAATCTGATTCTTGGTAATACCCCAACAGTGTTACCATGATATTTCTTCTTAAATGCTTCCTCAATTTCATTTCCGATAATTGGAGACATTTTTCTAAAGAACTTCTCAGATAACTCTGNAAGGAACTCTGTTTCCGGATCTCCAAGTTCAAGGAAGAGCATCCATAATGTGAACACCGAGGTTTCGCCTCACAGAGCAGGTAAAACGTGCATGGTCTCTGATTCAATCAAATATTTGCTTTTGGAATGGTTATCATGAGTTATTTTTTGGTTTGATATTTTGGATGGGTTGCAGTTTCTGCTGTGAGATTGTTGAGAATCGAACAGGGCGGAGCATTTGCTGACCTGCTGAGTGATAAAGGTCGGAAAGCTCTGAAGAATGAGATGGATTATGTTGAGAGGACACTTGGTTTTCGCACCCGGGATTTGGAGGATAGAGATATTAGATTGGTACTTGATTGTTATTATTATTATTATTATTTTTTGCTTCTAGCCACTTTTTTTTCCTAGCTCTTTTTATGAAAATTGCAGGGGAGGTCTATTAATTATCTGATTATGATAGCCTTGTTAGAGTTTTTCATTTCCTTTTAATCGCTATTTGTTCTGTATGGAAGTGATGGTAGTACCAGTTTCATTTATGGTAAAATATACATTCACCAAATTTTTATTACATATAGTGCAAGTTTTGGTTTTATTTTATTATGAACTTAGTTCAACATTTTTGGAGTCTGTATATGTTATGGAAAACTGTAACTGTATTTTATTCTATCCGTGTAGGGTGTGCATTTTTGCATTAATATAAGATCAAAATTTACAAAAAAATCTATAAAAGCTATGCAAAAGAGACAATGTGGCTGATATCTTCCTCAACCACATGGAAAAAATCGGGGTCAGAAGTGTGACTATCCCAAACAAAAGGCCAATGCAAGGCATGCTGGGAACAAAATGCATTACCTTGTTACATTCTCCATGTGTAAAAAAGAACAAAGCATGTGAGAAAAGCAATGTCCCTTCCCTTGTCAAGTTGTCGCTGATATACCTTTGCCTTCATGCCGTCATGAAAGAAGTTAATAACATTCTTGTTGCTCCCTTCGATAATAATTCCTCTAGTCTTATATACACTCCACTTCTGGCACCCCCTCCCCCTACTTTCATCTGCTTCAGTTAATAACATTCTTACTGACATGTGAATCTTATTTTTGGTAATACCCCAACAGTATTACCATGATACTTCTTCTTAAATGCTTCCTCAATTTCATTTCCGATAATTAAAGACATTTTTCTAAAGAACTTCTCAGATAACTCTCTGTTGATATACATGCGTCCTGATTTTGCTGTCAGGACTATATAATCATTCATATGGTCGAACATGTTCTTAATTTCAGAACATGTCAACCTTTCTAAATCCAAATATGCACGGTTCTGTTCATCAGTGGACCCTTGATAAGGATCTTCAAGTAATATAATCCGACATATTTGTGACAGAACACTTTGCGGATCATCCGCTATGTTTATCAACATTTCATATTCTTCTTCGTAAGCCATCCGCCATTGGATCCATATTTTCTTCTCGACTTCACTAAGTAAATTTTCAATGAAGAGTACCTTTGCCTTATTATTAGAAAACTGCTTATCATTGACTAAGGGTCTGTTTGAAGCAGCTGCAGCTTATCCAGCTTCTGCTGATAAGCAGCTTATCCTGATAATCTGCTGATGAGCAGTTGATCCGGATAAGCTGTCTGGCTGTTTGGTTGTCGCTTATGGAAAATAACTGATTGTGAAAAATTGACCATTTTGCCCCTGTTCTGAATAAACAGTTTAGCTGTTTGGTTAGTGCGTTTTGTAAACAGCTTATTTGGAATTTTCCGGCACGCAACAAGACTAAAGTTTAAATGTCAGTTTGCCCTATTGAAAAGTATGTATTTACCATGGAAACACCATCCTTACATTTGTGTTAGAACATAAGTCAGGAGTAGGAAAAACTACAGGTTTACCTAGCACACAAAAAACTGCCTCTATAAACTCTAGCTCTAATAAGAATTTTTAACTTACATGTCTAAGAATAGGAATATTCATGCATAGAATCTAGAATAACTACTAATATAAGATTGAACTTTACCCAAATGTGCCATGATGATA
>JXCR01138858.1:200494-215621 GCA_002079205.1 Phalaenopsis hybrid cultivar | reverse complement strand
AAATTGCAGAATAATAGATACATTGGTGATAATGCTCAAAAACATTGGGCGAAGAACAAGGTAACGTGTAAAATAGAGATTATCAACCCAAATCTAATGATACAAGATAAACCTCTTAAACACGTTACCCCAACAATGCAGGATCAATTCAGGAGACACATTGATAGTTTTTTAGAACTTAAAGTGATAAGACTAAGCAAAAGCAAATACAGAACGATGACCATTATAGTTAATTCAGGTATGTCTATTGATCCTAATACATGAAAGGAAGTACGAGGGAAAGAATGCCTTGTATTCAACTATAGATCCTTAAATGACAATACACATAAGGATCAATATTCGCTTCCCGACATTACACATTACTGAAGCAAATAAGTAGAAGCCAAATTTACTCTAAGTTCGATTTAAAAAGTGGCTTCCACCAAATTACAATGCACCCTGAATCAATAGAATGAACAACTTTTATTGCCACCACTGGATTATATGAATGACTGGTATGCCATTTGGACTAAAAAATGCGCCCGCCATCTTTTACGAAAGATGATTTATTACTTTAAAGGTTGTACAGAGTTTCTCGCTGTGTATATATATGATATCATTATTTTTAGTGAAAACGAGTCAGATCATAAAAGACATCTGGAGAAGTTTCTCTCGAGTGTTGAGGTAGAAGAATTAGTTTTATCTCCAACAAAGATGAAGATTGCGGTTTCCGAAATTGAATTCCTTGGTACAATTATTGGAAAAAGAAAAATTCAATTACAACCTCATATTATAAGAAAAATTGCCGATTTTCCGGATGAAAAACTCAAAGAAAAACAGGGCATGAGATCCTGGTTAGAAATTCTTAATTATGCTCGAAATTATATTCATAACCTAGGAACTTTACTTGGTTCTCTTTATCAAAATACATCACCTCATAGTGATAAACAATTAAAGGATCATGACTGGAAGTTAATTAGAAAAATCAAAGATCTTGTGCAAAAACTTCCAGATCTCAAAATACCACCCTCAAACGCTTATATAATATTAGAAACAGATGGCTGTATGGAAGACTGGGATGGAATTTGTAAATGGAAAATGACAAATAATGATCCAAGATCCTCAGGAAGGGTATGTGCTTATGTAAGTGGAAAACTTTCAGTAATAAAATCAACAATTGATGCCGAGATACATGCATGCATGGAGTCGCTCAAAGCCCTAAAAATTTATTTAACTAGATAAATCTGAAATCATCTTAAGAACAGATTGTCAAGCCATTATAGCATTTTATAATAAAACAACCCAAAACAAACTATCTAGAATCAGATGGTTAGCTTTCACTGATTTCATCAACGAATTGGGGATCGTTGTTCATTTTGAACGCATAGACGAAAGAAATAACATCCTTGCAGATTCTCTTTCACTTTTAACTTTTATTCTTATTGCAGGTAATGAGGAGGAAGTTAAATTCTTTTTTACAAATATCCAGGAATGGACTCAGGAAGTAGCAGAGGAAAATCTGCTGAAGGAAAGAAGAATATAGTGAGATTGTATCAAATAATTATCAATGGATGCGCAAAGACACAGGTGATAGAAGGCCGTGGATCTCAAAGAATGCAATAAAAAAGCCTAAAGATGGAAGTGATCTCCCTTGGGAATTGCTCTGGGACACTTTTGATTTCCCAATATCTTGTGACACACACGATAAATTACGGGGAGTTGCCAAGAGATTGGAGTTCGAGCAAGTCCAGCGAGTACTTGAGGAGTTATGAATTCTCCTCTGCATCTACGAAAATAAGTCAAAATACTGTCACGCTAAATCAACCAAAGATAGCGCCTAGTCAGACAAAGCCCCTTCAGTACGAGAGATGGAACGAAGGCTAGGAAGCCTGATTGGCGTTGTCTTGGATGTGACAGGTCGAGGTCTCGAGAATAGTTGACATTGTAGTCTGAAGATGACGAATGCAATTTAATTAGAATTATTTTGCTGATTGTATTGAGTATTAAAAAAATATTATTTATTTAAAGCAAATGAATGACAAGAGTTAAGTTTGTACTGATTTACTGGTGAATGATAAATCACAATTTGTTATAAGTTGTTTGTTGATTTATGGAGAGTCCATGTGTTAATAAGATGTACACTAACTGTTTGGGTTAAAATTGTGAAGTTTATGATGTCATTTCATTACTATTTAACGTGTGGTTGGTTGTATATATAAATCATGTCTGGGAAAATGTTTGGATTTAGTAGATTATGTGATTTGGTTGGATGTTGTTATAAATTAATATTGATTCTAAACACGAACTCCTTAATCGTTATGATTTTATATTTACACAAAATGAGTGAATAAGAATGAAATAACCAGTTTTCAAAAGCATGTTCTATATTTTTGAGAAAAAAGGACTCATGTAGCTGACCCCACTTAGTGGGACAAAGGCTTGTTGTTGTTTTATATCTTTGAGCAACCAAATGACTAACAGTAAATTGCGTTTTTGTTCAAAATATGCTGCTCATTTTACAGTTGTAGGTAGTGTTATTTATCTTTTTCATGTTGTAAAGTTTGTCAGTATCACAGTTTTCAACTATCTTTATTGTGCTTGTGGTTTCATATAATGCTACTGTGCCTCCTCTTTCATTCCAATGTAACTTACCATTTATTCTATAAAATCAGCATGTTTTGTCCTCATAGGTATCAGATATTGTTGGAGGTGCTGTTAGGTGGAGACGATATTTGGATCATCTCATCATATCTCTTTGTAAGGAGGAGAAGACATTTAGAAACATGGAACCACTCTTGTTACAGGTGAAGCTCAACATCTGATTTAGCCTGAAAATGGGGAAACTCTAAATCACAAACCATTTCTCTACATTTACATTTTTATTGGCCTTATCATCACTTTTTTATTGAGCAAGCAACTCATTTTTCTAATTATAGATTCTTCGCATTGGATTTTTTGAGATCATCAAGTTAGAAATGCCCCCATATGCTGTTGTTGATGAGGTAATTTTTTATGATAAAAATATCTGTTATAGCATTTGTTCCAAAAGATTTATTTTTTTAATCTTGTTCACTGTAAGGCTTGATGTGGAGTAATTACTATAAATTCTCGCTATTGTAGAAACTGTATAATGTCAGGCTTTAGACAGAATATTCTTTGAAATTGGCATTTTCCCTGGTTTTGATGATATTTATTTTGTTAAACTTATTTTTAAATTTAGCAGGAAACCAAGTATTAAATGCCATCTTTTTTTTTCTAGTAATGCTGTGTATTTGCTTTTGAAGAACTTGCAAGCTTGCATTATATTGCAGTTTGTGAATTCAAACTTTTATGACGTTGATTTACAAGTGAAAATTATACAGAATAGAACAAGGAAGCAGATTTTTTCATGTTGATGTTCTCTGTTTTATCGTCATTGCCGCTTGGCTGCAGTTGCCCTGACTATATTATTCTGATTTGGAGCTTATGATTTACTAAATGTATGACATCGAATGTGATTTTACTGATATTCCACAAGAGGAAGTTGTTTCTATACGCAACACAATTTTTGAAAGTGCAGAACGTTAGGCTTGCTAAGGTTTCTCTCAGACCTGGTGCAGGGAACATGGTAAATGGAATATTGCGGAAGCTGGTTAGGCTTAAGGTCTGGTTTTCTGAAATATGCTTTGCTTGATCATTTTTCACTTTTGGGGTTTTAATATTCTCTCTCCATTTTGCGATACAGGAAAGTAAATTTCTACCTCTACCTAAAGTAGAAGGTGACGAAAGAGCTCAAGCACGTGCTCTTGCTACCATTCACTCTCATCCCGTTGTAAGTTTACAAGTCTGGATGTTGATGCTTTGACATGATTTTTGGCTAGAACTGTGCAAATTTTGTGCATTATATGTGAAACAGTGGATGGTGAGGAGGTGGATGAAATCTCTCGGGCAGGAGGAGGCTGTGAAGCTAATGAATTGGAACAACACAGACCCAAGCTTCTGTCTAAGGTTTATACTGGTTATTTGCTTCTAATTATTTTAATTTAGTTGAAAATTTCATTGTTAATTGGGGGAAACTCCTTCTGATGCTAGGGTGAACCTTCAGAAAGGCAGCACACGAGCTGACCTTGTGATGAGGCTGACAGATATGAAGGTAACTGTTATTTCATATTAGAAAATTCAAAAGGAATAGTAAATACTCTTTATCATGTTCATGCTATACACTTCTGTTTTGGCATCAGAATTAATCATTGCGACAAACCACTTGACCTTGATTTCTTTTGGGTGTATTGGGTATGCAATCATTGTGAAACCCTCTTAAGTAGAAAAAAGCTGAACTCGTAAATATTGGGATTTTCTTTAGTGCAGCGGTTGGAATTTCATCAGCCTTTAGGTGTATTGGGTATGACATCATTGTAAAACCCCAATAAGTAGAATAAGGCTGAACTCGTAAATATTGAGATTTTCTTTTGTGCAGCGGTTGGAATTTCATCATCTTTTGGGTGTATTGGGTATGACATCATCGAAATTTACACTAATGGGGCAAAATCATGAGGCCATTAAGCCAAAGCGGATAATATCTCGATGGATGAGAGTTTTGGTGGTTACAAATTATATTAGAGCATTCACCAGCTTGAAGATGAGAACTAAGTGCTATATAGAACAAAGTGATATGCCGTAGGAGCTACTTCTTTAATCTTAGATGGGACAAAGTTCAACATGGTGGGAGCTTCCTCTTGAATATGTAGGAGCCACATCCAGAATCCTATATGTCTGGTGGATGGAGATTCTGAATCTCCTTTTTGTAGAATAAAACTGAACTCTTAAATATCGATGTATCTTTTGGTGTAATGGTTGGAATGTCGTGAGAAACTCCGAAGTTAAGCATACTTTTATGGGAGCATTGCTAGGATGGGCGATCTCTTGGGAAATTTCACTAATGGGGCAAAAGCATGAGGCATTTAAGTTAAAGTGGACAATATCTCGATGGATGAGAGTTTGGGCTGTTATAATCATAATTCTAGAAGCTCCAAAGTTCCACAAATAGTCAACCCTAATGAAGCCTTCATCCAGGGCTGGGTTAAGGACTAATCCATTCCTCTTTATTTTGTGAAGTTGAACAATGTAGTTGAACGAGCATTCAGTGTGAAACTGAAAACGTTGGTCAGGCTGATTTGACTAGGATTATCTTAAACGCACTGCTAACTCTATAGAACTTCACAATGCCGTCTAAAGAGGCCTGCTACCAATAAACTTTTGTAGAAAGGTTTTACACTAGGTTAGACTTGCACAAATGGTTTAGATTTGAGTTGCCTGGTGTAGGCTTTGTTTTTTGAAGTGTCTCCACATGCTATGTTGTCACTCGGCTTGACTGTTTCATAACTTCATTATACAAATTCTGAATAATTTATCTGTAGTAGGTTGCATGAAAGTTCTACTTTGACTGATTATATCTCGGCCTTTTATATGCTATTATGTAGATTCAGCCTTTTTCCTTAATATTAGAACATCAAGTACTTTAACGATAACTTTACTAATGCACTTGGCCCATAGCTTCCTTCGAATATATCAACCCGCACCTATTCAAACTATTGATGCAACTTGCCAGCTCATTAGAAGCTTTAAATTCATTTTTAGCTAAATGTTATGCGTGGAGAGTTTTGTTTTTCTGTTAAATTCTTCTCTATTGTAACAGTAAAATCGTGATTCTATTGGGGTTGAACCCTCCTAGTTTATTGTGCATTTTACTAAGAAAATTTTTAAGTGTGTTGGTTTGATTGCATTGTATATGATTAAGATTATAAATTTACTTGTAAATGCAGGTTCCTCATAAGGTTTCTATTTATTTGGATGATTTTATTCGTTTACCAACTGGCATGCAGGTTTGTAAAGCAAGCAATCTTGTTCCTAACATCAGGTATTTAATTTATTCAATATCTGGTGTATAAATTCAGAATGGCCATAGGAATTAAATATTTGCATTTACTGCAATATTCACGTTTATAAAACCGAATAGTCATCTTCGTATGCTCTTTTTTCTTTAGTGATGAATTTTACAAAGGCTATTATTATTTCAGTTCATATTTCAAAATGTTGACATTTTGAGCGTTTTTTTGTTCATAGATAAGTTTGTAAGAAGTGCCAAAGCACTGTCAACATTTTTCAGCATTGGTGGTTTCGTGTTCTCTGATTTACAGATTTATGCTTCCTTTAAATAGTTTTTTTCATAAAAGTGCTTTATTTTCATGCAATACATTTTATCATGAAGACCATGAAAACTTTAATCTTAGCATCTTTCGTGTGAAGGTTTTCAAGGCTACCTTGATGATGCTAAGCTTCAAGCCTATAGTCATTGGGAGGACTACAAAGCTTGTGTATTGATACGTGTTCCATCTTATGAATCATTCAAAATTTTGCGTTTGAGTGTTTCGATTGGTGCATGAATCTTGATAAACATGTCTATGGTGGAATCTGTCAGAGCTAGCGTTTGATGGAGTGAAGTCTGTTGTACGCCAATTATTATATATCCATTTCAACCTTGTTATGGCTACAACCTATCATTGCCTGTTTTTCAGTACGAATTTAATGCGAGGCATTTTGGCCTAACTCAAGGTGCATTGAGGTAAGAGTGTTTATATTGAAGTGCGATACCCTTCTTGGTCTAGGTTTAAGTTTCATAATTTGCTATGATAAAAAGATCAATAGGTTTAAATACTGTTATTAAAGACGTGCTTTAGAAGTCAAGTTATGTGCTAGCCTTACACATCACTTGTTTGTAAAGCATAAACTTACGGTGCATTTGTCATGTTCCTTATTTCTATAGTACTATGTGCTTGGCTAACAATTAACCAAGTCGGGTAGAGACAATCGGACGGTGTGAATTAAATTTTTTATATTCGTCTATAATTTAACAGATCAAAGAGTCACAACAAATTAAATTAAATCAGTATAATTAAAATTACCTTGCCTTTGTTTTCCATAAACATTTTCTTGTCTTTCGCTCATCTTTTAAATAGTTATTTAAACCTGAAAGAGTAGTGAAAAAAACTCTGAGCTAAACGAGTCAGTGAATACTTATACTTCTAAACTACAACAATACAAATAAACGAAAGAACAATATGTATGTCAGTTAAGCTTATTTATAAATGAACAGACTAATCAAATGGGCTTATATCATTATGATATCAATATCATTATATATTTATACAATCGTCACAGAAAGCACCATCTAAAATTATATCAATTGAGACACATCAATATGAATATCTTTTTCATTTACGTGCACAAATACATTAGTGTTCCCCCACCAGTACTATGAAGGAGTGTTCCATCATAGCCAGTCATGAGCATACAAACAATCATCATAAACATATANTATATCAATTGAGACACATCAATATGAATATCTTTTTCATTTACGTGCACAAATACATTAGTGTTCCCCCACTAGTACTATGATGGAGTGTTCCATCATAGCCAGTCATGAACATACAAACAATCATCATAAACATATATATTCATCGCATTTAATTTATCATACTATATAAAACATACATCAAATGCATGAGTAAGCAGCTGTAACATTTATTACGACATGACCAATAAAGAAAATAATATCTTAATTTAAATAAAGCACACACAAATTTCATCAACTACAAATATATTTAAGAGTAAACAAATTATTACTATTGTTTAAAAATACAAGCACTCACCTCAATAATGCTTAATTCAATAAGCTTTTGCCCCACATTAACTCTTTTAAAGTGGAAACCTAACAGAAGAATGATATAAAATTTAATTTATTTATTATTTTAAGTAACTATTAACTTCTTATTATTATTCNCGCACTGCTAACTCTATAGAACTTCACAATGCCGTCTAAAGAGGCCTGCTACCAATAAACTTTTGTAGAAAGTTTTTACACTAGGTTAGACTTGCACAAATGGTTTAGATTTGAGTTGCCCNGACTCGATCCGAATGCTTTAGCACAATTTATATTCTTGTTCGTCACTCGGCTAGGGCATGATCAACTCTTATCCTTCATCTTCCTCTTTTACTCGGCTGGGGCACAATCAAAAGCAAGGAGGTTCCTCCATCAAAACCTGCATAAGACGTTGGATCTTGTTACGCGCCTCCCATCGTCTTCTTCCATGCCGCCGCCTTCTTACTCAAGCTTTCTCATCGTTGGCTACGTGCTTACACCGACTTGACTCCTACGTCGTTCTTAGGTAAATGGGTATGCGACTTCTATAGGCAACATTACTTCATCAATTTCCCGATCTTGATCCCCCCTCCTGCTCATTTGCCCGACCCTCCACTTCTTCTCCTTTAACTGTTCGTTTCCTCTCCCTTTTCCGATTCATCATTTTCTCTTCTATCTTTGTCGTTTCTTCTTCTCTGTTCCTTCATTTTCCCTGTTTCTTCTCCCCCCTACAACACCTTTACAATCTTCCCCACGCACAAAAATTTTGTCCTCAAAATTTATAAACAAAGCTTAAGTCATTTCTCATAAGCGTATCAACATTAGGAATGAAAAGTAATCATTATAAAGGTAAATACTTGGTACAAGGTGCTCAATTATTCTTCAAAACACATACATACCGAACACGAAAACATGTTAAGAAAAATACCAAACTAATTAGAAATCGCCACCAACAACAACAATAGGTTATTCAGGCTCACTATTAGTAAGGGAATATACTCGAGGTCGAGCAAGCTGGCTTGGTTTCTTCAATTGGGGCCGAAACTATAGACTTTATCTTTTTCTTCCCATCTGTAGACTTCTGTAGAGGAGCTCCACTGGATTTATGATCTTCAAGGTTTTTTTGCTCAAAAAATGGACAATATCTTGCTATATGACTAGGTTAACTACACCAATAGCAAATGTTAGAGCCCCCATCAAACATTCACCTTCATGTTATCCTTGACATTTGGCACAAGAGACTCAAGTACCTTGAACTATTCTTTGACTTCTTCTCTTAGGATCCTTTTGAGCGATCTACATGTTCTTTTGTTGCCTTTTTCTTGTGCATCTCTTTACGCTTTTGAGTAAACTGATAGTCTATCTCTTATCTTCTAGTTTGTTCCATTAATATCGAATGTTCATCGTTCCCTAAAGGTATTAACGGGGCGTCTTTTAGAACCTTTTAATCATGAGAGGAATCTATAACACTTTTTGTCTGCAATAACGATCAACTGTGGTGCATACCTAAATAGCGCATAGAATTTTGCTTCGTATTGCATGACCGTCTTCTCTCCTTGCTTCAACTTGATTAACTTGTCTTGCATATATCGTTGAGTAGATAGAAGTACAAACCACTCTAAAAAGATCCACGAACTCCTCCCAACTTACCCTGTTGGGTATGTCTCCTGAAGGTGCCCACACCACCACCTTTTGAACGTTGCCAACGATACTCTTCTATCATCTGGACAAACAATGTTATCTAGTATCTTCTGTATCCTCATTAATCAATTCTTTGCTTCAACCGGGTCTTCATTTTCCTTGAAAATAGGTGGACGTTGATCCGAAATATCTTTAAGTACTTGTCCACAACAACTGTTTCACTAGGTTGATATCTGAACTCCTGAATCAGGTGAGTCAGCGTCGTCATCATTTGAGCGAGGACATTTGTGATCACATTAATAGTAGATTGTACTTCTTTGTTTTCCACCAGTTCCTCTTCTTCTTTGATTTCAGGTGTATCATTATGTCTGGATGGATAATAATTATTAAAAATTTATAATAATTATCTTATTGGCTCTTTCATTAAAATTTTATTAATTAATCCTAAAATTTGGCTCTGATACCACTTTTGGCACGAGCGAGTCTAGTGCTTAAAATTAACTAAGACGGGTGCAATTAAATTTTCTATATTCGTCAACAATTTAACAGATGAAAGAACCACTATAAATTAAATTAAAAATTTACAATTAAAATTATCTCGTTGATGGTTGCCCACATATTCTATAAAGATTTTCTCATATATCGTTTTTATTTTAATAAATTAATTAAACTTGAAAAGTTAATTAAAAAAATGTGAGCTAAACGAGCTAGTGAATACTTATACTTTTAAACTGCAACAATATAAGAAAAAGAAAGAAAAATATCCATGCTAGTTATGTTTCCTTATAAATTAATATAAAAATTTCACATGCTATTTAAATGAGTCTATATCATTATCATATCAATATCATTTCATATCTATACAATCGTCACAGGAGGTACCGTCTTAATATCGTGCCAACTAAGACACAATGTCAATATCATTTTCATTTACGTGCATGTATTAGTGCTCCCTCACTAGTATCATCAATAGGTGTTCTATCATAGCCGGTCGTTCACATACAAACAATTTTAAACATATGTGCTCATCACATTCAATTCAACATACTATATAAAACATACACCAAATGCATGAGTAAGTAGTTACAACAACCATAATGATATGACCAATAAAGAAACTAATATCTTGATCAAAATAAAACACACACAATAATATTTTAATTCAATAAGTTTTTGCTCCGACATCCACTCTTTTGAAGTGAAAACCTAACATAAACATTATATACAATTTAATTAATTTATTTTTTTAAGTAACTATTAATTTATTGTTATTATTTAAGTATTAAATTTTTATTATTTAATTATGCTTATTTTTCTATTTAATATATATTATATTATTATTAATATTAAGTTTTAATTATTAAATAAATTTAGTATATCATACCTCCCCGAATCTTCGTCTTCTTTCTCTGAACGAAATTAAAACCGTGGCTTCTTCTCCTGCACGATAGAGATTCAGTTCGAATGCTTCGACACAACTTTTATTCTTCTTCGTCATTCAGATACAACACGATCAATTCTTCTCTTTCATCTTCCTCTTTGACTCGGTAGGGTACGATCAAAAGCAAGGAAGTTCCTCCTTCGTTAAAACCCGCACGAGAAGTCAGATCTTCTCATGCGCCTCATACTGCTTCCTTCCATGCTGCCACCTTCTTGCTCGAGCTTCCGCGTAGTTCTTAGGGAAGCAGGTATGCGATTTATATTGACAACATTTTTTCTTCAACTTCCGACTTATATAGAACAGTGTGAAGCTTGTTATTGAAACACAACAGAAGATGTCAGTTTTCCAAAATTTCAAGAGTTATAGGGAAGACTCAGAAGATGATAAGAATCACACTTTAACCAAATTCTTGCAAATCGTCAACCTCGCTGAGGCCCAACTTGTCATATATGAGAAGCATATGAGATATTTAATTGTTCTGAATTTTGCTCGGGAGAACCTACGTGGTGGTATACCTTAGGCTCGTATTATGCCAAACTATAACGGATCGATATGTAGGTATGCTCGCAAGTGGGAAAACTTCTCAGATGCATTGGTAGACGGCGCAGTTGCCAGTGGGATCCAGGGGTGGCTGACAACGACACAAAAGCTTCAATTTATGACGTCGAAGCTTACCCAACCTCATGAGACTGACACGGGCCTGTGGAGGACCGACCGGTCCTCAAAGTGAGGGGTCTGTCGCTCTTCCCTTTCTCTTCTCTCCCATTCCTATCTTTCTTTTTTAGTACCTTCCTAATATAAGTTCCAAATCAGAATTTCTAAATATTTTTATTCTTCTTTCCTAAATCTAAATTTCCTTTATAATCGTTTTCCTAAACTGAATTTCAAATCAGAATTTCTGAATATTTTGTTCCTCTTTCCTAAATTTGAATTTCCATTATAATCCCTTTCCTAAACTCAATTTCCAAATCAAAATTTCTGAATATTTTATTCCTCTTTTCTAAATTTGAAATTCTTATTTGGTTCTTTTTTCTAATTTAAGTATTACCTAAAATAAAGTCATAGTCTCATTATAAATAGAGGATGATGTGATTAGAGTTATGGGGTCATTTTTTGATATATGAATTCNCAATCGTCACAGGAGGTACCGTCTTAATATCGTGCCAACTAAGACACAATGTCAATATCATTTTCATTTACGTGCATGTATTAGTGCTCCCTCACTAGTATCATCAATAGGTGTTCTATCATAGCCGGTCGTGCACATACAAACAATTTTAAACATATGTGCTCATCACATTCAATTCAACATACTATATAAAACATACACCAAATGCATGAGTAAGTAGTTACAACAACCATAATGATATGACCAATAAAGAAACTAATATCTTGATCAAAATAAAACACACACAATAATATTTTAATTCAATAAGTTTTTGCTCCGACATCCACTCTTTTGAAGTGAAAACCTAACATAAACATTATATACAATTTAATTAATTTATTTTTTTATGTAACTATTAATTTATTGTTATTATTTAAGTATTAAATTTTTATTATTTAATTATGCTTATTTTTCTATTTAATATATATTATATTATTATTAATATTAAGTTTTAATTATTAAATAAATTTAATATATCATACCTCCCCGAATCTTCGTCTTCTTTCTTTGAACGAAATTAAGACAGTGGCTTCTTCTCTTGCACGATAGAGACTCAGTTCGAATGCTTCGACACAACTTTTATTCTTCTTCGTCATTCAGATACAGCACGATCAACTCTTCTCTTTCATCTTCCTCTTTGACTCGGTAGGGTACGATCAAAAGCAAGGAAGTTCCTCCTTCGTTAAAACCCGCACGAGAAGTCAGATCTTCTCATGCGCCTCATACTGCTTCCTTCCATGCTGCCACCTTCTTGCTCGAGCTTCCGCGTAGTTCTTAGGTAAGCAAGTATGCGATTTATATTGGCATCATTTTTTCTTCAACTTCGGACTTATATAGAACAGTGTGAAGCTTGTTATTGAAACACAACAGAAGATGTCAGTTCTCCAAAACTTCAAGAGTTATAGGGAAGACTCAAAAGATGATAAGAATCACACTTTAACCAAATTCTTGCAAATCGTCAACCTCGCTAAGGCCCAACTTGTCATATATGAGAAGCATATGAGATATTTAATTGTTCTGAATTTTGCTCGGGAGAACCTACGTGGTGGTATACCTTAGGCTCGTATTATGCCAAACTATAACGGATCGATATGTAGGTATGCTCGCAAGTGGGAAAACTTCTCAGATGCATTGGTAGACGGCGCAGTCGCCAGTGGGATCCAGGGGTGGCTGACAACGACACAAAAGCTTCAATTTATGACGTCGAAGCTTACCCAACCTCATGAGACTGACACGGGCTTGTGGAGGACCGACCGGTCCTCAAAGTGAGGGGTCTGTCACTCTTCCCTTTCTCTTCTTTCCCATTCCTATCTTTCTTTTTTAGCACCTTCCTAATATAAGTCTNTGGCTGACAACGACACAAAAGCTTCAATTTATGACGTCGAAGCTTACCCAACCTCATGAGACTGACACGGGCCTGTGGAGGACCGACCGGTCCTCAAAGTGAGGGGTCTGTCGCTCTTCCCTTTCTCTTCTCTCCCATTCCTATCTTTCTTTTTTAGTACCTTCCTAATATAAGTTCCAAATCAGAATTTCTAAATATTTTTATTCTTCTTTCCTAAATCTAAATTTCCTTTATAATCGTTTTCCTAAACTGAATTTCAAATCAGAATGTCTGAATATTTTGTTCCTCTTTCCTAAATTTGAATTTCCATTATAATCCCTTTCCTAAACTCAATTTCCAAATCAAAATTTCTGAATATTTTATTCCTCTTTTCTAAATTTGAAATTCTTATTTGATTCTTTTTTCTAATTTAAGTATTACCTAAAATAAAGTCATAGTCTCGTTATAAATAAAGGATGATGTGATTAGAGTTAGGGGGTCATTTTTTGATATCTGAATTTAGGTTTCACCCTAGAGTTTTCCTTTTGAGAGCTGTATCCGACGTCGAGGAAGTGCTCTAACTACCCCTTGTCCGAGGGAGTGATCGTTTCCACGGGTTTGGGTGGTGCTCTTGCAGTAACTCGAGTTCTCGTTGTTTTCCACCCCCTCATCGGCTCTACAGTAGTCCGCCAGAGCACCGCTGCCCCCTACTCTTCTTGCAGGTTTCCACAACCCTTCAGCCACCTGCAGGCCACTGTCCCTCCTCTTCCAGCAGGCTGCCACAACCCTTTAGTCACCTGCAGCCTCCTTTCCTGCAGCTACCCTGCAGACCTCACCTACAACTGCTCCTTCCAGCTCTTCCCTACAGCTACCTTGCAGGCCGCAACCATCACGTCGCCTTCCTGCAACTTCCCTGCACAGCTTCCTTGTAGGCTGTACTGTATGCTGCCTCTTCTACATCTTCTCTACCATAGTCCTAGCTGCTCCTTCCAGCTGCTGTTTGACGTTATGACGTTCGCTGACTTGCTGTCATACTCTTCCACAATCGTCCATCATCTCTTTGACCTTCACCGCAACCATTGATCTTGCACCACCTCTCTGGACTTCCTCATCGTCAGTTTGTTGCGTCTCCTTTTGTCGAGTCTTTATTTGCAGTTCTTTANTGCAGCCTCCTTTCCTGCAGCTACCCTGCAGACCTCACCTACAACTGCTCCTTCCAGCTCTTCCCTACAGCTCCCTTGCAGGCCGCAACCATCACGTCGCCTTCCTGCAACTTCCCTGCACAGCTTCCTTGCAGGCTGTACTGTTTGCTGCCTCTTCTACATCTTCCCTACCATAGTCCTAGCTGCTCCTTCCAGCTGCTATTTGACGTTATGACGTTCGCTGACTTGCTGTCATACTCTTCCACAATCGTCCATCATCTCTCTGACCTTCACCGCAACCATTGATCTTGCACCACCTCTTTGGACTTCCTCATCGTCAGTTTGTTGTGTCTCCTTTTGTCGAGTCTTTATTTGCAGTTCTTTGTTTTAATCTTTTGCTTTATGTGTTGTCTTTCCTTTTTTAAAGTCTTTGTTGTAACCTTGTTTAACCTTGTTTAAGCCGTTAGTAAAATTGTGTCGTGCATTGTAGTTTGGGTTAAACCCCGGTATCAGTTATGTGTTGTGTTAGAAAGAAATTTTGGTGAGTTGTCAAGTAGTGGGATTTGTGTTGATAAAGTTAGAGAGATTTTGATTTCATGAAGAAAGGGTAGTAGAGGGTTGATGATCTAGCATTGGAAGGTCGATGCAAGGCTTCAAATTGTTGTGGTGGGGTTCCTTTGAAATTGTAATAACCTTTCATGAGTGGTGGTTAAATAGTATGAGGTGCTGAATGCGGCGGAAAGGGTTGGCC
>JXCR01138858.1:121155-199220 GCA_002079205.1 Phalaenopsis hybrid cultivar | reverse complement strand
TTCGGCTTGAAATTGACTCGTTAAACTAAAATTGAGAAAAATAGATGTAAAGTGTGAGATTCGAACATGGATCAAATATATACAAAAGAAGACACTAACCACATTACCACATGAGATGTTATGATTTAAAATTAGACATAAATATATATAATATATTATTATATAAATAATATATGTAATATATCGTTATATAAAAAGTTATATAAATTTTTTTCAAGCCGTTTCGAGTCGAACAAGAGCGAACAAATTGTTGTTTGTGTTCGGCTCGTTTACATGTCGAGCTTAAAAATTTGTTTGTGTTCAGCTCGTTACGCTTAACAAACGAGCCGAACACGAGCTGTTTAACGAGCCAAACACGAGCTGTTCACAAACAACGAGCCAAATTGACAACCCTAATGAAGTCCATGATTTACATATGTTTTGAATTTTTTTTGAAAATTTATCTTGCTACAAAACTTTGCCAACTATATATATACATATTTTTTCATGAAAGCCCAAAAAGACTAATATATTAAATAGAAAGAAAGATACAGATACAATATGTGGGAGAACCCAACCCACACAAAAACCACAAATGGTTCCAAAACTAGAAAAAACAGAAAAATACATTAGATACTAAAATAAAAAGCCTAACAGTGCCGAAATACATAGTATCAGGTGGCTAGAGAGCGACCCAATTTGGTCTTGCCTCTGCCTCTAGTTCTAGGGTAGGAGCAAGCTACTAAGCTAGTAAGATAATTGCCATTGCCAATAGTAACCAATGTATCATCCAATATGTTCCCGAGCTGGAGTCGACCTCCATTCTTCTTCTTCCTCCTAGAATAGGCTCGCCATTCCTCTTCCGAAGAATTAGTTTGATGGGGTGGTAGAGCTGAAGCAGAAGGAATACCAACCGTATTACCCACAATAGGTTCTAGTATATGTGAAGTATGAGTTGCCTCTACACCGGATACTTCTTGAAGAAGTGGAGCTATGAGGCTCTCCTGATTATCAATCTGAACACTATCATTTGTAGGTAATAGTTCATTAGTATTGTTTTTTATGGGATTTGAAGGTATCAACCTCACATCACTTGCAGTAATAATAACAGTAGTGTCATGGGGGGTTCCTCAGGGGCAATAGACACCTCATGTCTGGTAGTTACATCCCCAGGTGGAACTAAAATGTCCAGAGCAGTGGGGTTAGACCCAACCTTATTCACTTGAACCTTAGATTTCAAATTTGGATGAAACTTGTGACATTTATCAAGGGCATGACCAAACATCTTACAGTGGGTACAATATGAGGGTCTGTGCTCCATGACGATTTGTCGCCAATAACCATTATGGGTTGTGCCCAGCCAGACTTCAGTAACATCAGGTAATGTAATATCCTTTTCCACAAGTATTCTAACCACCGAGGGTCTGATTAGGTTGAAAGTAGACATCTTGTTTCAAAAGTTCTCGACGATGATCCCAATAGAGTAGAGAATCTGATGGTGAAAAAAATGCAACTTGAGATCAGGTAAACTAAACCATACCGGTACATTAGGAGTCTCATGATTTGGGTCAAAATCAGGAGATCACTTGGCTAGTTTCATAGGTTTACCAACAATGTTAAGATATTTTTTAAAGAAAGTCCGAGTATAGTCTTCAGGCACGGTTAACTGAATCAAAAAATGTCTCCCATCCATGAACTCCACTTTCTACTTTCCTGCTAATTTGAGGTCATCAAAACTTTTTCTGATAACCTCCATAGGTGGGTGTCCCCACTTAAAATTTTCAATGAGAGCAAACTTGAATTTGTCAGTGAGGGTTAAAATTTCTGGCTTTGAGAAAAATAGTGTTGTCTTCCCACTTTCTCTGCTTGCATTTTCAATAAAGGGGTAGCCACCTGTACCATCACGATTCTCCTTATAACTTGTGGGGAACACAACCACTGTCTCTCCCTGAGGATTACCCACAACGTGGGCAAAGGAGGTTTTGCTCAGTTCACCCGATGAAGAAGGAAGCTCCATCGAGAAGCCAATCAGGCAGAGGACCGAAGAGGTCCGGGCACTGTGCAGAAGACAGTAAACCACAGACAAGTGATGCGAACTGTAGGGCACAGGCATCNAAATTTTCCTTTCAGTCTTAGCGATACTTTTCTATCACACAAAAGGCCAGAAGCATTCCTCCACTTCAACCACCCAACTTGAATTCTACTATTAACATCCCATATATATCATCATCGCTTTGGACAACGTACCCAAGATATCTAAATCGTTCACACCTTTTAATAATCTGATCACCCAAAGTCACACTTCTGTCACTAGAGCTATTATTACTAAAATTACATTCCGTGTATTCAGTTTTAGTTCTACTTAAACAATGGCCTTTAGACTCGAAAGTAGACCTCCATAATTCAAGTTTTTCTGAGTTTTTTCTCTCGTTTTATCCACGAGAAGAATATCATCAGCAAAAAGCATACACCAAGGTACATCCTCCCGTAGATGTCCAGTAAGACCATCCATAACTAAAGCAAAAAGATATGGGCTTAAAGCCGATCCCTGATGTAATTCAATAGAAATGGGAAAATATTTTGTCAATCCTACTTCAGTTTTAACACAAGTAACAACTTAAGTGTACATATCTGTAATGACTTGAATATAAGTCATATCAACATATTTCTTCTCGAGATCTCTCCAACGGATATGNGTATAAATTCAGAATGGCCATAGGAATTAAATATTTGCATTTACTGCAATATTCACGTTTATAAAACCAAATAGTCATCTTCGTATGCTCTTTTTTCTTTAGTGATGAATTGTAAAAAGGCTATTATTATTTCAGTTCATATTTCAAAATGTTGATATTTTGAGCATTTTTTTGTTCATAGATAAGTTTGTAAGAAGTGCCAAAGCACTGTCAACATTTTTCAGCATTGGTGGTTTCGTGTTCTCTGATTTACAGATTTATGCTTCCTTTAAATAGTTTTTTTCATAAAAGTGCTTTATTTTCATGCAATACATTTTATCATGAAGACCATGAAAACTTTAATCTTAGCATCTTTCGTGTGAAGGTTTTCAAGGCTACCCTGATGATGCTAAGCTTCAAGCCTATAGCCATTGGAAGGAGTATAAAGCTTGTGTATTGATACGTGTTCCATCTTATGAATCATTCAAAATTTTGCAGTGATTTGAGTGGTGCATGAATCTTGATAAACATGTCTAGGGTGGAATCTGTCAGAACTGGCGTTTGATGGAGTGAAGTCTGTTGTACGCCAGTTATTATATATCCATTTCAACCTTGTTATGGTTGCAACCCATCATTGTCTGTTTTTCAGTACGAATTTAATACGAGGCATTTTGGCCTAACTCAAGATGCGTTGAGGTAAGAGTGTTTATATTGAAGTGCGATACCCTTCTTGGTCAAGGTTTAAGTTTCATAATTTGTTATGATAAAAAGATCAATAGGTTTAAATACTGTTATTAAAGACGTGCTTTAGAAGTCAAGTTATGTGCTAGCCTTACACATCACTTGTTTGTAAAGCATAAACTTACGGTGCATTTGTCATGTTCCTTATTTCTATAGTACTATGTGCTTGGCGTCAAATGTCATGACCCGACCCGGAGCTTGCAATTAACCAAGTCGGGTAGAGACAATCGGACGGTGTGAATTAAATTTTTTATATTCGTCTATAATTTAACAGATCAAAGGGTCACAACAAATTAAATTAAATCAGTATAATTAAAATTACCTTGCCTTTATTTTCTATAAACATTTTATTGTCTATCGCTCTTCTTTTAACAAGTTAATTAAACCTGAAAGAGCAGTGAAAGCAACTATGAGCTAAACGAGTCAGTGACTACTTATACTTCTATACTATAACAATACAAAGAAAAGAAAGAACAATATGTATGTCAGTTAAGCTTATTTATAAATCAACAGACAATTCAAATGGGTCTATATCATTATCATATCAATATCATTTTATATTTATACAACCGTCACAGGAGGCGCCATCTAAAATTATATCAATTAAGACACATCAATATCAATACCTTTTTCATTTGCGTGCACGAGTACATTAGTGTTCATCCACTAGTACTATGAAGGGGCGTTCCATCATAACCAGTCATGAACATACAAGCAATCATCATAAACATATGTATTCATCGCATTTAATTTAACATACTTTATAAAACATATATCAAATGCATGAGTAAGCAGCTGTAACATTCATTCGATATGACCAATAAAGAAAATAATATCTTAATTTAAATAAATCACACAACAAATTTCATCAACTACACATATATTTAAGAATAAACAAATTATTACTATTATTTAAAAATACAAGCACTGACCTCAATAATGCTTAATTCAATAAGCTTTTGCCCCACATTAATTCTTTTAAAGTGGAAACCTAACATAAGCATGATATAAAATTTAATTTATTTGTTATTTTAAGTAACTATTAACTTTTTATTATTATTTAAGTATTAAAATTTTATTATTTTATTATACTTATTTTTCTATTCAATATATTATTATTGTTATTATTATTATTATTAAGTTTTAATTATAAATCAATTTAATATATCATGCCTCCTCGAATCTTCTTCTTGCTCCTCTGCACGAAGTCCAGACCGCAGCTTCTTTCCCTTCACGAGAGAGACTCGATCCGAATGCTTTAGCACAATTTCTATTCTTCTTCGTCACTTGGCTAGGGCACGATCAACTCTTATCCTTCATCTTCCTCTTTGACTCGGCTAGGGCACAATCAAAAGCAAGGAGGTTCCTCCATCAAAACCTGCATGAGACGTTGGATCTTGTTACCGCCTCACACCATCTTCTTCCACGCCGCCGCCTTCTTACTCGAGCTTTCTCATCGTTGGCTAGGTGCTTACGCCACTCCTGCGTCGTTCTTAGGTAAATGGGTAAGCGACTTCTATAGGCAACATCTTCAATTTCCCGATCTTGATCGTCCTCCCTCTTATTTGCCCGACCCTCTGCTTCTTCTCCTTTAGCTGTTCGTTTCCTCTCCCTTTCCCGATTCATCATTTTCTCTTCTACCTTTGTCGTTTCTTCTTCTCTGTTCCTTCATTTTCCCTGTTTCTTCTCCTCCCTACAGAACCGTTACAATCTTCCCCACGCACAAAAATTTTGTCTTCAAAATTTATAAACCAACCTTAAGTCATTTCTCATAAGCGTATCAACATTAGGAATGAAAAGTAATCATTATAAAGGTAAAGACTTGGTACAGGGTGACTCAATTATTCTTCAAAACACATAGATACTGAACACAAAAACATGTTAAGAAAAATACCAAACTAATCAGAAATCGCCACCATCAACAACAATAGGTTCTTCAGGCTCACTATTAGTAAGGGAATATACTCGAGGTCGAACTAGTTGGCTTGGTTGCCTTGGGTTGGAGCTGAAGCTATAGACTTTATCTTTTTCTTCCCACCTGCAGACTTATGTAGAGGAGCTCCACCGAATTTATGATTTCAACGCTTTTTTGCTTAAAATATGGACAATATCTTGCTATATGACTAGGTTAACTACACCAATAGCAAATGTTAGAGCCCCCATCAAACATTCACCTTCATGTTATCTTTGGCATTTGGCACAAGAGACTCTAGTACCCTGAATTATTCTTTGACTTCTTCTCTTAGGATCCTTTTGAGCGATCTACATGTTCTTTTGTAGCCTTCTTCTTATGCATCTCTTTACGCTTTTGAGTAAACTGATAGTCTATCTCTACTCTTCTAGCTTGTTCCATTAATACCGAATATTCATCGATCCCTAAAGGTATTAACGGGGCATCTTTTAGAACCTTTTAATCCTGAAAGGAATCTATAGTACTTTTTTTTGCAATAACGATCAGCTGTGGTGCATACCTAAATAGTGCATAGAATTCTGGTTCGTATTGCATGACCGTCTTCTCTCCTTGCCTCAATTTGATTAACTTGTCTTGCATCTATCGTTGAGTGGATAAAAGTACAAACCATTCTAAAAAGATCCACGAACTCCTCTCAACTTACCATGTTGGGTATGTCTCCCAACCTGTCCTGACGGTGCCCACACCACCACCTTTGGGACGTCGGCAACGCTACTCTTCTATCATCTGGACCAACAATGTTATCTAGTATCTTCTCTATCCTCATTAATCAATTCTCTGCTTCAACTGGGTCTTCATTTTCCTTGAACATAGGTGGACGTTGATCCGAAATATCTTTAAGTACTTGTCCACAACAACTATTTCACTATGTTGAGATCTGGACTCCTGAATCAGGTGATTCAACTTGTCATCATTTGAGCGAGGACATTTGTGATCACATTAATAGTAGATTGGACTTTGTTTTTCACCGGATTCTCTTCTTCTTTGATTTCAGGTGTATCATTATGTCTGGATGGATAATAATTATCTTATTGGCTCTTTCATTAAAATTTTATTAATTAATCCTAAAATTTGGCTCTGATACCACTTTTGGCACAAGCAAGTCTGGGCTTGAAATTAACTAAGACGGGTACAATTAAATTTTCTATATTCGTCAACAATTTAACAGATGAAAGAGCCACTACAAATTAAATTAAAACGATACAATTAAAATGATCTCGTTGATGGTTGTCCGTAATTTCTATAAATATTTTCTCATATATCGTTTTTCTTTTAATAAATTAATTAAACTTGAAAAGTTAATTAAAACACACGTGAGCTAAACGAGCTAGTGAATACTTATATTTCTAAATTACAACAATATAAGAGAAAGAAAGAACAATATCCATGCTAGTTATGCTTCTTTATAAATTAATATACAAATTTGACATGTTATTTAAATGAGTCTATATCATTATCATATCAATATCATTTCATATCTATGCAATCGTCACATGAGGTACCGTCTTAATATCGTGTCAACTAAGACACACAATGTCAATATCATTTTCATTTACATGCACGTATTAGTGCTCCCTCACTAGTACCATCAAGGGGTGTTCTATCATAGCCGGTCATGCACATACAAACAGTTTTAAACATATGTGCTCATCACATTCAATTCAACATACTATATAAAACATATAGCAAATACATGAGTAAGTAGCTACAACAACCATAATGATATGACCAATAAAGAAACTAATATGTTGATGAAAATAAAACACACACAATAATATCTTAATTCAATAAGTTTTTGCTCCGACATCCACTCTTTTAAAGTGGAAACCTTACATAAACATGAAATACAGTTTAATTTATTTGTTTTTTTAAGTAACTATTAAATTATTATTATTATTTAAGTATTAAATTTTTATTATTTAATTATGCTTTTTTTTATTTAATATATATTATATTATTATTAATATTAAATTTAATTATTAATAAATTTAGTATATCATACCTCCCTGAATCTTCGTTTTCTTCCTCTGAACGAAATTGAGATCGTGACTTCTTCTCCTGCACGATAGAGGCTCAGTTCGAATGCTTCGGCACAACTTTTATTCTTCTTCGTCATTCGGATAGAGCACGATCAACTCTTCTCTTTCATCTTCCTCTTTGATTCGGCTAGGCTACGATCAAAAGCAAGTTCCTCCTTCGTCAAAACCCGCACGAGAAGTCGGGTCTTCTCATGCGTCTCATACTGCGTCCTTCCATGCTGCCACCTTCTTGCTAGAGCTACCGCGTAGTTATTAGGTAAGCAGGTATGCTATTTTTATAGGCAACATTTTTTCTTCAACTTCCGACTTATATAGAATAGTGTGAAGCTTGTTATTGGAACAAAACAGAATATGTCAGTTCTCCAAAACTTCAAGAGTTATAGGGAAAACCCAGAAGATAATAGGAATCACCCTTTAACCAAATTCTTGCAAATCGTCAACCTCGCTGAGGCCCAACTTGTCATAGATGAGAAACATATGAGATATTTAATTGTTCTGAATTTTGCTCGAAAGAACCTACGTCTACGTGGTGGTACCTCAGGCTCGTATTATGCCAAACTATAACAGATCGATATGTAGGTATGCTCGCAAATGGGAAAAGCTTCTCAGATGCATCGGTAGACAACGCAGTCGCCAGTGGGATCCAGGGGTGGCTGACAACGACACGGAAGCTTCAATTTATGACGTCGAAGCTTACCCAACCTCAGGAGACTGACACGGGGCTGTGGAGGACTGACCAGGCCTCAAAGTGAGGGGTTTGTCGCTCTTCCCTTTCTCTTCTCTCCCCTTCCCATCTTTCTTTTTTAGCACCTTCCTAATATAAGTCTTTTCAAATCATAATTTCTAAATATTTTTATTCTTCTGAATAGGGTAGTACAGGGTTGATGATCTAGCATTGGAAGGTCGATGCAAGGCTTCAAATTGTTGTGGTGGGGTTCCTTTGAAATTGTAATAACCTTTCATGAGTGGTGGTTAAATAGTATGAGGTGCTGAATGCGGCGGAAAGGGTTGGCCAGAAGCTCAGGATAAGCCAAACTCTAGAATTCTCTTTGGGGATTTGAATGTAGGGTTGGGTATGGTGGAATATCTTGGGAATGGATCTACTTTGAGAGATTATGGTAATAGTTTTAGATATATTTTGGAATATTTGGTGGAGTTTTGAATGGTTTGGAGAATATTGGATGGAGGGAGTCAAGGCTAGGTGCTAGGTGCTCTAGGCCAATTGTTCTAATTTTGCCTTAGGAAATTAGTGGAGGGGTCCAAGGGGTTTTTAAGTGTTGGAAATGTTTGAGAATGAGAGGTGGGTGTTTGTAGGTTAGATAGCAGAAGGTGAAGGTCCAAAGGGTTTAGAGAGTGATGGAGGGGAGAGGACAAAGGCTAGGTCACTAGAAGGTCCAGTTTTTTGTTGCTGTAGGAGTTCGTGGATTGTTTTAGGGTTGCAGNGTTGTGGTGGGGTTCCTTTGAAATTGTAATAACCTTTCATGAGTGGTGGTTAAATAGTATGAGGTGCTGAATACGGCGGAAAGGGTTGGCCAGAAGCTTAGGATAAGCCAAACTCTAGAATTCTCTTTGGGGATTTGACTGTAGGGTTGGGTATGGTGGAATATCTTGGGAATGGATCTACTTTGAGAGATTATGGTAGTAGTTTTAGATATATTTTGGAATATTTGGTGGAGTTTTAAAAGGTTTGGTGAATATTGGATGGAGGGAGTCAAGGCTAGGTGCTAGGTTTTCTACCTTGGCCAATTGTTCTAATTTTGCCTTAGGAAATTAGTGGAGGGGTCCAAGGGGTTTTTAAGTGTTGGAAATGTTTGAGAATGAGAGGTGGGTGTTTGTAGGTTAGATAGCAGAAGGTGAAGGTTNTAGAATTCTCTTTGGGGATTTGAATGTAGGGTTGGGTATGGTGGAATATCTTGGGAATGGATCTACTTTGAGTGATTATGGTAATAGTTTTAGATATATTTTGGAATATTTGGTGGAGTTTTAAAAGGTTTGGAGAATATTGGATGGAGGGAGTCAAGGCTAGGTGCTAGGTGCTCTAGCTTGGCCAATTGTTCTAATTTTGCCTTAGGAAATTAGTGGAGGGGTCCAAGGGCTTTTTAAGTGTTGGAAATGTTTGAGAATTAGAGGTGGGTGTGTGTAGGTTAGATAGCAGAAGGTGAAGGTCCAAAGGGTTTAGAGAGTGATGGAGGGGAGAGGACAAAGGCTAGGTCACTAGAAGGTCCAGTTTTTCGTTGCTGTAGGAGTTCGTGGATTGTTTTAGGGTTGCAGAGGCTAAGAAAAGTTGGCAGATGATAAGATCTAGGGGAAGATGATAGTAGAGCTGTTGAATAAAGGAGAAGAAAGTTCAACAATTACCAATGGGGAAAACTAGGTTTTCCACCAAATAGAACTAAAGTGCTGGGGAGGGGTCGGCCATCAAGCATTCAACTCAAGGGAATAACCTTTTCCAATCTAAAAAAATAAAAACATCAAAGCCCTTTCTTATCCATTCCAACAAGTATTTAAAGCAATTCATTAGTTCGNGCTAGGTCACTAGAAGGTCCAGTTTTTCGTTGCTGTAGGAGTTCGTGGATTGTTTTAGGGTTGCAGAGGCTATGAAAAGTTGGGAGATGATAAGATCTTGGGGAAGATGATAGTAGAGCTGTTGAATAAAGGAGAAGTAAGTTCAACAATTACCAATGGGGAAAACTAGGTTTTCCACCAAGTAGAACTAAAGTGTTGGGGAGGGGTCAGCCATCAAGCATTCAACTCAAGGGAATAACCTTTTCCAATCTAAAAAAATAAAAACATCAAAGCCCTTTCTTATCCATTCCAACAAATATTTAAAGCAATTCATTAGTTCAAAATTCAAAAATTAAATAGGAAGGAAGGAGTTTGAAGTTAAGAAAGCAAATAGAAAGAGGAGAGGAACCACTCATAATTAGTTTTCTATTAGGGTTTGTCTGGTCATTTCCTTTCTGTACGAACCCTAAAGCTTATTAAAATAAGTGAAATTTAACTTGAAAAGTCTTTTATGTCGAGGGAAATATTCAAATGTTAAAAATTAAAATTTTAAATTTTTGGTGTTCATCCTCATTAGAATTTAATTTGTTTTCATACCAAGGCCATTTATTTTTGCATGATTGATGATATTTTCTTAGCTTTTTATTTCATGTTTAACTTTTGATCTTGGAATTGTGACGGTNCTTTTCCAATCTAAAAAAATAAAAACATCAAAGCCCTTTCTTATCCATTCCAACAAATATTTAAAGCAATTCGTTAGTTCAAAATTCAAAAATTAAATAGGAAGGAAGGAGTTTGAGGTCAAGAAAGCAAATAAAAAGAAGAGAGGAACCACTCATAATTAGTTTCCTATTAGGGTTTGTCCGGCCATGTCCTTTCTGTACGAACCCTAAAGCTTATTAAAATAAGTGAAATTTAACTTGAAAAGTTTTTTATATCGAGGGAAATATTCAAATCTTAAAAATAAAAAATTTAAATTTTTAGTGTTCATCCTCATTAGAATTTAATTTGTTTTCATATCAAGGCCATTTATTTTTGCATGATTGATGATATTGTCTTAGCTTTTTATTTCATGTTTAACTTTTGATCTTGAAATTGTGACGGGTCTGTCATAACCCTTATTCTCATCTTCGTTCTTGATTTAGTATGGGGTAATCACACTATCTGCTTGATGTTCTACAGCAGCTGGATGATGAATAAACATTTTTAAGGATCTATAGATATGTAAATACATTAGGCATAGATGGGCACATTTTTGTGGACTTAAATAATTTGTGCTCTACCCTTATGATAGAGTTATGATTTTAGATAAAATTTTCATAAGTTAGATTAGTTTCTTAGATAAGAAATTATTCAGAGATTTTTCTCTTATTTTATGGGGAATTTATGTTCTTGTTTTAGATTTTTTATAGACTCAAGCTCTTATGGTTAATTATCTTCCTAGTCGCGAGAGATAAATTTCGATTAAAATTAGTCGTTTGGTGTTGAATGCTTAGTGTAAAGTAGTAGTAATTTTGGTTTGAATTGAGGAAATTTGTCATCTTTGCTTAGAGTGGATGATGGGGAGATGATAGCGAATTCTATCAAAATCTCATAGTTCTGTTCAATAGCAACAATATGCATCGCTAAGGAAACTTTATAGATGTGAGATGAATATTTTTTGAAAGAGATAATAATAAGTTGATCTTAACAAGCATGAGGCTTTGTACTCTATAAAGTGCACTGTATGGTTTTTCACTCGAGAGATTTGAGCCATTGAGGAACTTATGGGTTATGGTTGTGACCATAATATAATGACATAATTTTACAATGAACATCCCCTTTAGAGGGCCCCATGCATAAATGTCAATTTTGGGTGACATTTGGTGACAAAGTTATATGATCAGAGAATATGTGACACATACTTATCAACGTGAGATCTTAGATAATCTTAGAGAATACATAATATGATATTAGCTCTTTATGAGTTGAGGTCATTTTAAATTTACCATTTTCAGCTATTGAATGCAGACAATGAAACGATTGTTGCTATAAGCTTAGGATGGTAAGTTTCACATGAACATTTTTAATATTTTGCAAATTTCTTTAATTATCATTAATTATTTTGTTTTAAGCTCAAAACAATTTCACATCTGGATTTGAGATATTTATGATGGTAGTATCCCCTTAAATTAAAATTTTCTGTCAACATAGTTGTCATCTGATTATTTGAATGACATCAATTTAAGACTTTGGGTGTTGTTGATTATGCTTACTTTTAGAGTATGAAGTCCATGAGTTACATATGTTTTGAATTTTTTTGAAAATTTATCATGCTACAAAACTTTGCCAACTATATATATATATATATATTCATGAAAGCCCAAAAAGGTTAATATATTAAATAGAAAAAAAATACAGATACAATATGTGGGAGGATCCAATCCACACAAAAACCACAAATGGTTCCAAAACTAGAAAAAACAGAAAAATACATTAGATACTAAAATAAAAAACCTAAAAGTGTCGAAATACATAGTATTAGGTGACTAGAGAGTGACCCAATTTGGTCTTACCTCTGCCTCTAGTAGGTAGAAGCAAGCTAATAAGCTGGTAAGATGATTGTCATTGCCAATAATAACCAATGTATCATCCAATATGTTCTCAAGCTAGAGTCGGCCTCCATTCTTCTTCTTTCTCTTGGAATAGACCTGCCATTCCTCTTCCGAAGAATCAGCCTGATGGGGTGGTAGAACTGAAGCAGAAGGATTACCAACCGTATTAGCCACAATAGGTTCTAGTATATGTGAAGTATGAGTTGCCTCTACACCGGATACTTCCTGAAGTAGTGGAGCTATGAGGCTCTCCTGATTATCAGTCTGAACACTATAATTTGTAGGTAATAGTCCATTAGTATTATTATTTTTGGGCTTTGAAGGTATCAACCTCACATCACTTGCAGTAACAGTAACAAGTGTCATGGGGATTTTCTCAAGGGCAATAGACACCTCATGTCTGGTAGTATCCTCCCCAGGTGAAACTAAAATGTCTAGAGCAGTGTGGTTAGACCCAGCGTTATTCACTTGAATCTTAGATTTCTATTTTGGATGAAACTTGTGGCATTTATCAAGGACATGACCAAACATCTTACAGTGGGTACAATATGAGAGTCTGTGCTCTATAACGATTTGTTGCAAATAACCATTATGGGTTGTGCACAACTAGACTTTAGTAACATCAAATAGAGTAATATCCCTTTTCACAAGTATTCTGGCCACCGATAGTCTGGTTAGGTTGAAATTAGACAGATCTAGTTTCAAAAGATTCCCGAGGATGGCCCCAATAGAGTAGAGAACCTGATGGTGAAAAAAATGCAACTTGAGACCAGGTAAACTAAACCATACAAGTATAGTGAGAGTTTCATGATTTGGGTCAAAATCAAGAGACCATTTGAGTAGCTTCATAGGTTTACCAACAATGTTAAGATATTTTTTAAAGAAAATTCGAGTGTAGTCTTCAGGCACGGTTAGCTGAATCAAAACATGTCTCTCATCCATAAACCCCACTTTCTACTTTCCTGCTAATTTGATGTCATCAAAACTTTTTCTGATAACCTCTATAGGTGGGTGTCCCCACTGAAATTTTCCAATGAGAGCAAATTTGAATTTGTTAGTCAGGGTTGAAATTTCTGACTTTGAGAAAAAGAGTGCTCTGCTTGCATTCTTAATAAAGGGGCAGCCACTTGTACCATCACGATTCTCCTTATAACTTGTGGGGAGCACAACCACCGTCTCCCCCTGAGGATTACCGACAACGTGGGCAAATGAGGTTTTTCCCGGTTCACCCAAAGAAGAAGGAAGATCCATCGAGAAGCCAATCAGGCAGATGACCGAAGAGGTCGAGGCGCTGCGCAGAAGACAGTAAATCGCAGGCAAGTGATGCGAACTGTAGGGCACAGGCGTCGTTCGCGAACGATTCCCGTGCGAAGGCGTCGTTCGCGGAAGATTCCCGTGCGAAGGCGCGTTCGCGGACGATTCCTGTGCGAAGCTTCTTGTTCCTGTTCGGCGTCGTTCACGGACTCAGTCGAGCCCTAGTCGTCTCCCTCAGTCGAGCCCTAACCGAGCGTCGAAGAAGAAGAGACAGGAGGATTGAGTCGAGCGAGCCGTAGAAAGTGTTTGCAAGCGTTCACTTAGATCCTTCCTGTTCGACGTCGTTCACAGACTCAGTCGAGCCCTAGTCGTGGCTCCGTATATATATATTTTTTTTGGGTGAAATATCATCTCGTAGCTCCGTACGTGTTAATATAAAGTAAGTGTACAAAAATAGGGAGGGAATAATGATCCCGTCTAAAAACAAAAAAAATTAGGGGTTCCTTTATCCACGTTACAACTCCACACAAAAGAGATAAAAGTAAAAAAAGTGTACCAAAAAAAAGATAATAAATCCAGTATACCAAAGTAATAGTATATCTCACAAAAGATGTACACCAAAAAATTTTAAAAAAAGAACACAAAAACGAAGTGAAGAGCTCCAAGCGGCATCAGCATCACAAAAATCAGCTCTCCATGAGAAAAATTGTAGTAATAAAGGCCAAAGAAAGAGAGAGAACTCGTGAAAGTAGAGATTAAGTTAATGAAGCCAATAAAACCCTTAAACTCATGTGCAAAGGCTGACACCCAAAAAAAGTACCATAAAACCCAAAAGTAGGTACCACGTAAGTATCTGGTGAGCGGCCAAAATCGCCCCAACCGAAAGCCACTGTAGTAGGAACGGAGATGTAAGGACAACCTTATTGATATCCAAGGCCAAACCTACCACCAAATAGATAATAAAGCTAAGAGGAAACGTCCTGTTGTACATATAGGGCATCAATCTTGTCACCAACCAGCCAAATGTTTAAAGGAGGGGGGATCAAAGCCCGCCCAACAGTTATTAGAGGCGCTACCCAAGCTAGCAAGTCAGTTTGCGGGTTGATTTCCCTCCCGATAATTGAAGCTCCATATGACATTTATATTAGTAATTAAGCATTTAATCCTCTTAATATAATAGAGGATGTCCCAAGGTGTCTCGACACTCTTGACAAAAATGACAACCAAGATGCGATTATCACATTCAAATATAATAAATTGCCATCTAAGAGAGTGTGCTATCATGACAGCCATCAAAATAGCCGAAGCCTCCGCCTCCAAAGGAGTATTAGCGTAAGATGGGGAAGAAAAGAAGAGAATACAATTCTCTGCACAATTTCTAGCAATACCTCCGCAGCCCGCACTGCTAGATTTCCAACTCCCATCAGTGTTAAACTTTATCCAACCCTTGGGAGGTGGCCTCCATCTCACCAAAACAGGAAGAAGAGGAGATCTCCTCTCAGCCATAACCGCTGACCCCAAAGACAAAAAATAATTAATGCCCGAAAAGAAGCTTTGTTTAGCATTACCCGCTCTCCAAAGTTTATTAATATAGACAATAATTTTAGTAACGACCATTCTATTCTGAATGACTTTACCCTCATGTATAATATCATTACGAGCTATCCAAATAAACCAACATATAATATACGGGTAGACTTGTAACAAATGTTTCTGTTTTCGATCCAGATTGCATAATGGTAAGCAAGAGATTCCGCTCCAGATTCACAATAGTACCAAACCACATGCCAACCTTCCTCCAAATGTAAGTTGAAAAGGGGGCAAGAAAAGAAAATATGGTCAACAGTGTCCTCCGCCGAGTTACACAAACAACAACGTCAAACAAGTCTCAACCCCTTCATTTTTAAGATATCATCACAAGGAATAACTGAATGGAAAATCCGCCAAGCCAGAAAAGACATGGAGGGAGTTAAAACCCAACTCCACACCCCCTCTCCCCAAGGGAGCTTTCAAAAATTATGTAAAGCGAAATATAAAGATTTGGTATTGGAGCATGATATTGGAAGTTTCAAAGTAGAAGTATCTTGCAAATGAGGCTCAATAAGAATAGTTGAGCTAATAGTAGCTCCCTCAAAATCGAGAAGATTAAGGAAATAAGGAAAATTTCAATGCCCATCCACTCAAGTGTTAGAAACCATAAGACTTGAAGTCCTAATATCCCTCATTTTAAGCATAACATGGGACCAACAGTGATGCCAAAAGGAAATGTTTCCACTCCCCACCTCTCAATAAACGAAATCCTTTGCCCAATCTCTAATTTGAAGCATTTTCTTCCACATAGTGAAATCCCCCAATCGCCAATTGATCAATGCCGGATGAGAGGAGTGACAATATTTTCCATGCATAAAAAAGACCCACAAGGAATCACCTTTCCGAAAATTGAACCATTGTTTAAAAACATTAATATCAGCAATATGGTGCAGAGATTTAAAGCCCAAACCACCAGCATAAAGTGGTCTGCAAATATTCTTCCAAGGCATCCATCTTATGCCAGAATGATTCCCCACTCATAAAAACTTATTAAAAAATTTTTCGAGGCTCAAAAGAGTATTTTTCTTTAGTTGGAAAACTTGAAGAGTGTATAAAGGGAGAGAATGTAAAATACTCCTAAGCAACGTAATTCTAACTCCAAAAGAGAGGAAATTATTTTTCCAATCCGAGATTTTCTTCCGCATCTTTTCCACCACCTCATCAAACTGAATTCGTCTCTTCCTTTCTTTTAGAAAACCCCCAAATATTTAAGAGAAAGGATAGAGATAGAGAATCCAGTAAAATTGACAATCCAACATGCATTAGAGCGATTGACCAAAATTTTCATTTATAAGTTGCATTTATTGGCATTAAATAGGAGACCAAATATAGATTGGAAACCCACCATTAAACTGTTGAATATCCCTCACCGCTTTTTTGCAAGCATTGGAGAACAATATCATATCATCGGCATACGCTAAATGTGTTACTGACGTATTAGATTTATGAACTCATTGCAAAGTGGGGTTGCTCCTGAAAAGGTTATTTAAAAGACAAGAAAGATAATCAAATATTAAAATGAAAATAGTAGGGGATAAGAGGTCACCCACCCTGTTTTATCTCACGCCTCACACTAAAGAAGCCTCTGGACTAACCATTAATGAGTATGCTGTATTTATTGTAATGGAGCCAAGAGGGAATGATTTTGCAAAAATATTGGGAAAAGCCCCTAGCTTTATACACCTTCAATATAAACTCCCAACTAACAGAGTCATAAGCCTTGCTAATATCCAATTTAGTGATCATTTTTCACCCTCTACATTTTTTATCAATATCCAAAATGAGTTCCTATGCAAGCATAATATTATCCGTGATCCTTCGTCCTCGAATATAGGCAAATTGATTCAAGGAAATTAACTTGTGGTGATGAGGTTGAATACCTCTGACCAAGATTTTACTACTCATCTTAGATATGATAGAAGTCAGAGAAATAAATTTGAAATGGTCTTAAGAGCTTTTTTGAGTGCTTTTGGGAATAAGAACGATAGTAGCGGCAGAGAAATAATTTTCAGGGGTCTCTCCCTTAAAGAAAATATGTATAGCTTCCACCATCTTATCCTCAACAATACTCCAACATTTAATATAGCAAGCAGAGGTGAAACCATCAGACCCAGGAGCCTTGTTGCAGTTAATGTCCTGAAGAGTAGAATAGATTTCCTCATCCGAAGGAACACTACAGAGATCGAGATTCACCATATGATGACGTACATCATCAAATAAGGTGGCATCAATTGAGCCCGAGGTCTCCTGAAACTCAAAGAGTTTAGAGAAGTAAAGAACAACGCTCTCCCCAATCTCCTTATCCCCAGTAATCCAGCTCCCCTCATCATTTTTGATCTTCACAATAGTATTATTGACTCGTTTTTGTTTAATGCAAGCATGGAAGTACTTTGTGTTTCGATCACCTTGAGAAAAATGGGTTTCCCCAACTTTTTGTTGCAACAATTCCTCCTCCCAAAGGGAGGCCTCCAGTAAGTGTTTATTAGCTTCCTGTAATTCATGGATAATATCATCAGATGATTCATCAAGAGCCTGAAGGAGACCGACCCTTTGCTCCGCCCTCTTAACTTTAGCATGAACACACCAAAAACTTCTCTGTTCCAAGATCTTAGAGCATAAGCCACCTTTTTATGCAACTTCCAAAGAGTGAACCATGCATTGCCCACTTCCTCACATTTCTAATTGGTAGCAATGACCCGCATAAAGTCATCATGTCTAGCCCATACGTTTAGATAACGAAAGTGATAGGTGGAAACCTTTTTGAAAAAAATCAAAGGACAAAACAAGGGGGTTGTGATCAGACCCAGATCTGTAGAGATGCTGAACTTGCGAAAAACCATAAGAAGCAAACCACAGCTGATCCGCAAAACACCTATCTAGGCGTTCAATGAGCTTTCCCCTTTTCCAAGTAAACTTGGAGCCAACGAAGCCCAAATCAGAAATGCCAGCCAATTCCAATGCTTCAGTGAATTTATCAGTTAAGGTGTAGTTAATTCTCCGACCACCAAATTTTTCAGATTCATGCATCAACATATTGAAATCCCTTCCAACCATCCAATTCTGATGGATTAAGGCACCCATATCAGAAATTTTGTGCCAAAGATCATATCTAGCCACATTAGTAGTCCCGACGTAAATCAAGGTAAGACATCCAGAGAAAATATCCATAGAAAAGAAAGTGTGCACAAACTGTCTATCATCAATAAGGACATCGACTGTGATATACTTCTGCTAAAACAACCAAATCTGTTAGAGCAATTAGCAAATAAAGAAAAGTTTTTGAATTTACCCAAGATGCGATCATCCGGATAGGAGATTAATGGTTCCAAAATAACAAAGATACCGACCTTATGGATCCTTATCATTAACTTGAGTCTACTAATGGAGTGAGGATCCGAAACTCCCCTGATATTCCAAATTAGGACGTGAAGCATGAGTAGACATATGACCCTTCCTAGAAGATTTAGTTCGGGTCCGTCCGTTTTCTCCATCTGAAATTTAGTGATTCATATCCAACAAGGTATTCTCATTATTATGTTTTTGCGCTACCTCTTGCCCTTTATGCTTCCTACGACGATATTTTTGAACATGCCATTCATCCCTTAAAATTTTAGAAATATCCTCTAAAGGAGTATCAGAGAGGGCATCATAATGATGAGAATATATAAAATTATTATCAATATTCAAAACATCAGGAAGAGAGGCCGAAGAAGGTCGAGCTTTCTCAGAAATAGAAATGATAGGAGGATCCGAAACAGGTAACACCTGCTCAGTTCTCCCAACCGGGTAAGTAGCAATAGAGGTAATAGGATATTGATTATTATCAATATTCAAAGCATTAACATTCGAAGTATTAGGCGAGGGAGCATGTGTGACTTGCACGACACCCACCCTGCTATCCCTCGGTCTGGACCGAAGGGGCAACAGTTGGTTGGGGGACGACAACCATGGCATCTGCCGAAGGAATCACCGCATGTTCCATAGGGAGCAAAGGCGCCTGCTCTATGTGTCACTGTTTCAAATTTCCCCCTTTCCTCAATTTTGGATTTAGTTTGAAACATAGGTCTTGACCGTGGCCGAACATTCTACAGTGAGTGCAATAAGCGGGGTGCTGTTCTAGCAAAACCTGCTGCCAGTGTCCATTATGAGCCGAACCAATCCAGACCTCATCAGGTGGGGGTAAAGTAACATCCCGTTCAATTAAAACTCTAGCCATAGCCGATCTTGTGAGATTATAGGTAGGAGCATCTAATTTTAGAGGTCTCCCGAACATAGCAGCCAAGGAGAACAAGATTTCATGGTTAAAGAGATGAACTTTCAAACCTGGGAACCGAAGCCAAACAGGGATAATCAGAACCTCAGCTTTGGGATCAAAATTAGCTGACCATTTTAATACTTTCATACTGCAATCCTGAAATCATACCATACGCCTAGCAAACAGACGTGTATAGTCCTCCTCATTGGACAAATGAATCAAAATATATCTTCAATCCAGAGGCCCTATCTTCCATTCTCTGGTGAGCTTCATCAGCTCGAAATGCCTTCGAAGGAACTCCAATTTAGGTTACCCATACAAAAATTTTCCTACCAGATGAAGGCGACATGAAGAGGCGAGTTCGCTGTTCTCGTCATCATAGAGGAAGAGGGTCAGCTTACCCCCTTTCCTGCCAGGACGTCTAACGAAGAAAGTTTCAGAGCCGAGTGCGAGTGAGTCGTACTAAGCAGAAGGGAAGTTTGGAACGCCATCTGCGGTTACTTTGACTTAAGATCGAAACCTTTTACCCGCGTCCCCAACGCCGTCGGCTGTCACGCCAACGTACGATCGAGCCATGTCTCCCGATCACTCGCGTCGCCATCGAGTAACAAACCCTAGCAGAGCTGTAGTCGTGTCCATCATCATTTTCCTATATATATATATATATATATATATATATATATATATATATATATATATATATATATATATATGTATATATAGAATTGTGTTCTTATGTTGAACATAATGCTGGGCATTTCTAGTATGATATTATCGAGAGGATAATTTAAAATAAATTATTATTATAGGTAGTCTTGAAAGTAGGATGTAAATGAAAGCAATTATTTTGTGGATCTCATAATTTAGTACTAGATTCTCACTAGGGTGTGAACAAACCGAGTCGAGCAGGCATGTTCAAACTTGAGTCATTTACTAAAAACTTGTTCATGCTTGACACAAACTTAATTCGAACTTCAGGGATATTGATCAAACTCGGTTTATTTAAAGTCATTATTCTTCGAGCTCGATTTATGTTGGGCTCAAGCATGTTTGTACTGAGCAAGTTTTTTAGCCCTATTGAGTTGGGATTGAGCTTATTAATATTTATGGATAAAGATAAATGTGACTTTTAAATCTTAATAAATTAGAATAATCTAATAAATTTAAAATAAAAAAAAATTTATTTTAAATGATTTTAAATAGAGTTATAAATTCCACTAGTACATACTTGCATGCCTGCACATAACTCAAAACACTCAAGCATATTCTTTTTGCCTTTCTATTTAAACAAACATTTTACTATTTATCTTCTTGATGTGGGACAAAACCTAAATGTAAAAAGTTTATATATTTCAATTTTCACATGAAAGCTAAAGGAGTAAACTTATTTATTTATTTATCAATTTTTTAATTAGCATTAGCTTCTCATGAATTTCATTAATATTGGAATGAACAACTTTCATGTGATATGTTTGTAATATCTAATTTATGTTTATAAATTCTATTATAAAAATAAAATTAATTTTTAATCATTTTTTATTTAAGTTAAATTAAACTTTTTAATTATAGTTTATTTTTGTTTTAAGTTAATATCAAGCTTTAATCGAGCATTGTAACAAAATCATAAACGAATCGAGCAACAAGGTGTTGAAGCTTGTTTATTTAATATTCAAGTATTTAAAAAATTTTTCGATTACTTAATTAAACTATTATAAACAAGCTCTAATCTAGTTGAGTTACGTGTAGTTTGTTGAATGCTCGGTTCATTTGCAGCCATAGTTTTTAGACTGATAATACTTTAGAATAATTTGTGATTCTAAGAATTCCGCTTTTAGTAATTTTTATAACCCATTACATACTAATGTGTGTGAAAAATATATGTATAAATTAGTCAAACAATGAAAAAAAGAAGTAAATATTTAATTTAAATAAAGTGTATTAAAGATGTAAATTGAAAAGATGTTTTTCTTACATGAAGATATTCAACATGTGTGATTGAGATATTTTGATAAACTTTTCAATGGAGTTTCTGAAAACAAAGATGAAATAAAAGTAAATATTTAATTCAAATAAAGTTATTAAAGACGAAAATCAAAAACTGATTTTCTTGGATGAACATATTCAACATATTTGAGTGAGATATTTTGATAAACGTTTTAATGAAGTTTTTATAAATACGATCGATCTTAGTGATCTTAATATCATTAATAATAATTTTTTTTGACTGTTGCATTAGTAAAAAGGAATTTGAGGAAACTTTAGAGAAAACCAAGGGTGAAAAATTTGTAGGATCTAATGATATTCCAATTAAAGTGTGGAAATATTTAGAAAATTTGGGAGTTTTTTGGCCTACGAAAATCTTTAATTTTATTTTAAAAACTAAAAAGATACAAGATGAATGAAGAAAGAGTATTTTGGTCCTCATTTTTAGGAATAAAGGGGATGCACAAGAATGTACAAATTATAGGATAATTAACTTAATATTTGATATATTAAAATTATGAGAGAGAGTAATTGAATATAAGTTAAGAACTGATACAAAGATATCTCATAATCAGTTTGGATTTATGTACGAAAAGTCTATAATGGAAGCTATACATTATTGAGAGGTTTGATGGAGAAGTACATAGAGAGTAGCGAGGATCTGCATATGATTTTTGTTGATTTAGAAAAAGCTTATGATAATGTTCTAAGAGATGTTATTTGGAGAGCTCTAGAAAAGAAAGGTGTTGATGTAACTTATATTCAAGTCATTAAAGTTATGTATGCTAGAGTTGTTACTTGTGTGACCAAGTATTTTCCTATGTCAGTTGGTTTACATCAATGATCTACTTTAAGCTCATGTCATTTTGCTTTAGTTATGGATGCTTTTACTAGACATTTACAGGATGATGTTCCTGTATGCTTTTTAGTGATGATATCCTGCTTGTTGGTAATACTAGAGAAAGAGTTCAAGAAAAACTTGAATTATGGAGGTCTACATTAGAGTTTAAAGTTTTTCGTTTGAGTAGATCTAAAACTGAATACATGGAATGTAATTTTAGTAATAGTAAATCTAGTGACAGAGTTGTAACTATAAGTAATCAAATCATTAAAAAATATGAATGTTGTAGATATCTCGGGTCTTCTTCAAAGTGATGGTGATATGGATGAGGATTTTATTAATAGAATTCAAGTTGTTTAGTTGAAGTGTAGGAATGCGTCAGGCCTATTGTGTGGTAGAAAAGTATTGATTAGACTTGAGGAAAATTTCATAAGATGGTGATGAGACCTGCAATGCTTTTATAATGCAGAATTTTGGGCTTTAAAAGAGTAGTATAAAACTAAGTCAAGTACTGCGGAGATAAGAATGTTTAGGCGGATGAGTGGCTTGACACTTAGAGACAAAATGCGAAACGAATATATCCAATGAAGGGTTGAAGTTGCTCCAATGACAGGCAAGATTAGAGAGAGTGTTTCGTTGTTATTTCAAGTCTTATCATTAATATCAATGTATCCATGAAAGGGTTGGTTTTGCAGTTTTCATATTTTTAGCCATATTTTTAGGGCCATAAATTTATTTTAGTTTATCTTATTTCAAGTCCTTCAATTAAAATTCTTGCAGCTTCTTAGTGCATCCCCCCACATTAGGTGTATTTATGGGGAGTTTGGACTCGCCATGCCATGTCAAGAAATGCATGAATTAGTCGTTTACCTCACATGCTAAGAAAGATATTTATTGGTCTTCATGCCTACATTAAAATTTTATAAATAAGGTTGTCTATTTATGTCAATAAAGATATGTATAAGTTTCTTTTCTTTTTCTTTTTTTTTTGTGTGGGAGTTGTCCTTTTTCTTCCACCGTATTAAGAAAAGCACTCATGAATCTTCACTCCCCCATGTCAAAAAGGGTGTGTATGAGCTACTTGCTCGAAATATAAAGTCTATCTCCCACATAGGGTGCATTTATGGGGAATTTGGACTTACCATGCCAAGAAATGTATGAATTAGTCTCTTACCTCACATGCTAAGAAAGACATGTATTGCTCTTCATGCTTACATTAAAATTTTAAAAACAAGATATTCTTTTTATTTCAATAAAGATATGTTCATTTATTTATTTATTTTGTTGGCGGTGCCCTATTTTTTCGACCTTATTAAAAAAAACATGCATGAGTATTTTCTCCCCCATGTCGAAAAAAGTGTGTGAGCTACTTGCTCGAGTAAAATCCTTCTATCCAATTAGGACAACGGAATGTAGGCATTTTAACTTCAGCGTGAATGATTTGCTTTGTACTGTACTTCACTCAAGGTCGGTTGGCAACTAGGTGCACACTTTTTTTTTGTTCTTTGTTATTATTTTTTTCTCTCACCTATTTAGAGAGAGAGAAAAAAATTTAGAGAGAAAGAGGGAGATTGGGAAAGAAGGAGAGAGATGAGGGAATTGAAGAGAGTGTGAGAAAGTTAAGAATAAAAAGAGAAGTGTGACAGTGAGGTGGGGAATTGGAGATGGAAGAAAGTGAATTGGGAGTAAATTGTACCAGGATTTCATCAAATTGGAAACTCTAAATTGTAGAAAATGTTAAATTCCATTTCTCCTTCTTTTTGCTTTAAAACTGTGGGTCGTATGATTTTTTTTCCTTTATATGCTAGTGGTTTGATCGGTTCCTTATCCAAGGAGCTCACATCGTCTTCACCTCCAGTCCCACTGATTCCTTACCCTGCGAGCTACAGTGCGACTCCTTTGCTTCCACAAATCACAGGTCCCGCCAATGCCATCTCTTGTGAGCTCTTTATCACAATTTTCCTTTTTCTTTGGTGTAGAATGTTGCAAGGATCTGAGTAGTGAAGAGAAGGGGAGAGTAGAAGAAGAGAGAATGAGAAGGATGGATCAGAGAGTGAAGAATGGGCTGAGGTCTTTGTTTGGTCAAAATTTAATTAGGAATGGGTGCAATACGTAATTGAATTAAAATAAGTGTATGATAAGTATAATTTAGAAAGGAGAAAAACGTAAAATTAAAAATCCTTTGTAACGATTTTGTAGAAAAGTGTGAAAAGGGAAAATGAATTTGTTTTTTCAGTGAAATCCTACTATTGAGAACCCCCCCCTGCTAAACAAACAAAATTATTGTGTTTTTATGGCCTATTCTGAATCCACAATGCCTCGTTTGAGTATTTATTTTTTATATGCATCCATACCAATGTTAACTAGTAGGGTATCTCTGCATTTATCAAAGAGAAAACTGTCCTCTATGCTAAGGTTAGGTTGACTAACTTGCTTAAAAAATGCTTAAAAAATGTGTATTGTTGACAACTTTTATTCTATATAAAGATTTAGATGTAACGATGCATACAACTTTAGCAAAATAATGAGTACTATAATTTGTAATAGGTTCCAAATGACGACTTAATCGCTTTTCAGTGTGCATCATTTGTTTTGATGTATGCAGTGCAAATGTTAAGTTTATATTCCATTCGAGCAATAATTTATCTCACTTGATATCCAATTGTTGACGAAGGATTGATGTGATATAATGACACATGAAATTTGAAGTGCTCTTATGATGACTAGCATATATAACTCAATTCATGCATGTAGGAAGGTTTCTAATTGTAGAAAATTTTCATACATTATCTGTATGTTGGCTCTTAGATGCATTTAGCTGCAAGTTTTATGACCGTGATGGATTGTTGTGTTATGTGCATTCTATAGTACATCAATTTTTTTTTGTAAGTAATCTTTCGGTGTTTTACATATTCATGATGGACCATCCTTTCAACTCACAATACAAGTGATCTTTACTTGCAAAATTCATCTTTCTCCTGAGTTGCGGCTAGGTTTGCCAGTGGATCATCAAGGCATATGCCACATCCCACTTCATTGTCGTGCAGATCTTTTGGACAAAGTCATTGTTTGTTACCGATGAGTTAAATGCATCAGTATTTATCAATGCATGGTGGCATTGTAAATAACAACCATACAAAACTACGTTATAATCATACTCTATTCCAAGACCACCATCACCTTCTTCTGACTCGAAGTTTCACCTGAATCACTATCCATTATTCTGTATGCTTTTATAGTATAATTTATTTGTCCATTGTGTAAGGGATGTGGCACAATAAATTCTACGTCTTTTTTGACGTATGGCAGGAACATGTGCAGTGGTTCAAAGCAGTAAGAACTGTAGCCAATTTGTTATTCTACACTATTGCAACCAACCTCATATGAGTCGATCAACATTGGGGTTGTCTTATAAAGTATAAGAACTGCGTTGAATGTGGTCACATTTTTAAAAAGTAAATGTATCTTTTTAGCATTTAAAAACCCATATACTTCAGTTTGTGGTGTCACAACATTGGAAGGGCATTGAGAAGGAGCGCCTTCATCATACTCTTGCCTAGACAGTTCAACTTCCACCTAAACAACCAATGTGTGCGTAGTGACCTCTGCGAGCATGTACTTACAATCCTCATCTTTGGAGACTTTATGGCAATAAAATTATTGTTATTTTAAAGTGACACACTAAATTGATTCTGTGATCAAGTAGTATGGCACAATGAACATAGAATTCTTATTTTAAATTTATTGAGGTTGAATCTCAGATATTTTAAAAGAGCAAATCCATCCACGGGCACATTTCTGGGTAAAACCATTGAAACTTGTAATTAGCGATTGAAATATAGAATCAGATGTGGCATTTGGCTGAAGATTATAGACATTATTCCCCTTTCAAACAAATGTATAAAAAACTGCGTTGAAGATATAACATGTCGTAGATTGATGTAAATTACTAAAGATTTAGCATTATTAGTAAACAATCAAAATTGATCAAAATTTTATGATTTAGGGGCCCATTTGCGCTCAAGAATCATAAATTCTAAAAAATGCATTTTTTTAAAAGTGAATTTATGAAATTGGATGATAATGCGTTTTTATTCATTAAAATCTCTCTTTAAAAATATGATAAGTGAGTTTCAATTTGTATGGCTACTAACTCAAGTTTTGCATTTTTACTTCAAAAATAAGAGAGTGATATTAAAGTTCCTTTATAATGAATCAGAATGCTATTTATATGTATAATAGTAATAATGCAATAAAAATTAATGTGGAAAAAATAACAAGAAATAATATTACTATAGACCAAAGAACTACTTTTACATATAAATTATTTTAATGGAATCCATTTTGTTAAATTTAAATTCAAATACTTCTGAATAGCTTAAACTTTGTACGTGTTAAGATTCAATTAAAGTTTTGATGATGATTTCCTTATGATGATTCTAATTTTTCTTTATTTATTTTATAAAACCAGTCCTTGTAAGTAACTTAATCTATTGGTTTATTTGACTTAATATCTTTTTTTTTATTATTTTGGTAAGTACATAAAAAGTTGAAAGCCTTAAATTCATTCATGATGAATGCTATGATCCTATGATATTTTTTATTAGTGCACTTTGAAGGAAAAAATGATTTATGTCTTCGTAAATGAAGCTCGTTTTTCNATGATATTTATTATTAGTGCACTTTGAAGGAAAAAATAAAAGTAAATTATATGTCTTCGAAAATGAAGCTCAATTTTTTTTTCATAATAACAAATTTAAATTGCTTCACATGTTAGTGTTTGAAATTGCCCGATCTCTTTCTGAATTTTAAATATGTAGGGCTTAGGGTGTGTGGAGCTTCTAATCAAAAGGCTTGGATTTATAGAGAGAGAATGAGGAGGGTAATGGGGAGGAGAAGCTCTCTGAAATGCCTTGTGGATTCACGAGTGGCCATGAAAATGCAAAATGATTTTGCATTTTTATAGCAATGTACGTACACTCAAGGGGTCTAAAAGGTGGGATCTGTGGGTTCATGAGAGTGCATTTTCACCGACAACATCAAATGGCTTTGCATTTTCACAGTTTTTTGCAAAATCATTAAAAACATTTTTCTTATTTTGTGTTTTGCTGCTTTAAATTCTAATTCTCGTGCATTTTTATAATTAATTACTCATTATACCCTCTCCAAATTAAAATTTAGCCATAGGTATGGGAGAGACATGGGTATAGGATATTGTATTTATTTATTGGGAAATTTTCATACATAGCACCCAATTCTTATGAAGTTATTTATATCTCACCCAAACTTTCATTTTTACACCCTAAGCATCCTAACCTATATATGAAAAGATGGATTGCATTATTTCCACCTTTTCATACATAGGAAAAGGTGCTTTAGGTGTAAAAATCAAAATTTGGGTGGTAGATAAGTAAATGAACAAAAAATGGGAATATGAACTCTCATTCTTTTTTGATCGACCACAGAATTCTTGAATATTAAATGCAGCTGGTTCTCATGCAATTGGAACATACTTCCTCACAATGGGATTTGGCATCAAATTGCTATATAACACTCCATAATGTATAATTGCATATGAACTCCGACTCATAGGACACAATGATTAGAATAGATTAAAAAGCCATTATACAAATTCATCCATCTTGTTTGAAATTCTTGATAATAGTCCATTTGCCTTGATATATCTTTGTTTTTTCTTTTAATTTTGGTTTTATGTTTTCTGTGGTTTTTGTAGTTTCTTTTGTAGGTTTTGCTGAACTTTCTTTGTTTACCTTGCATTCAGGCCATCATTCAGGCTGGCCTGTTGAGGGAAGGTCTCTGTTCAATTCAGGATGAGAGTGCAGGTCAGTTTTATTAAGAATCATTTTAAGTATCCTATGTTTGGCACAAAGTTTCTTTTGAGATTTGAGTTTTTGGGTTTACAAATGAAGATTTTAGAAAACCACTTTCTAACATGAAGCTGTAATTTGTTCTGTGGCCATCTTGATTCCTATTTCATTAAAATTTGCCCAATTTGTCTAAGTTTATTATTTGTACATTTTTTCATCTATTGCTGCGCTTTGTTTTGTTATGTTTTGTTTTTTTTATATTTTTTACTATTTTTTATTTTGAGAAATTTACATACGCACCACACAATTCCTATAAATTTTCATATCTAACTAATATCTAAAGTTCGATATTTACATTTATAGCACATTGGTTTCTTATACCTGTGCATGAAAATTTATATATCATTTTCAAGAAGTTTAAAATAGTGGTATTTTTTATGTGATATTAAATATTTGAGTGTTATGCATATAAATATGAAAATTTAGGTGTTAGATATGTAACTGCATAAGAATTGTGTGGTATGCATGTATATTCCCCCCACCACCGTTTTTTTTTGTAGGAGGTTGAGTTGGTTGGGGTTTCCAACATTTCTTAGTTTCTTATCATCCTTTTTTCTCCCTTTCATTGAGCACATGAAATAATAATGCATATTAGTATATCAAATCACGTAAATTTCCCACAACATACTTCAATATGCAGAACATATAGTAATATTTTGTGCAATATGAAGGTTATAATTGATTCATGCTATGCTTTTTTTCTTGAGAAAAAAATGATTGGTATTAGTTTCTACAATTTTTAAAACTTATTAGAAGTTTTGGAGAGGCCTTTCTCACTTCATCCGTTTCTATCTCTATCTCATGCTTTTATATTTAGAAAATTAACATACTTAGTACACATTTCTCATTTATTTGCATATCTCACACCTAAACATCCATGTTTACATACATAGCACTTTGATGTTTTAAACCTATATATGAAAAGATATATTTGATATTTAAAGATTCGAGTACTATGCATGTAAATATGAAAGTTTAGGTGTGAGATATGTACATAAAAATTGTGTGCTATATATGTATATGCCTTTTTATTTTTTATTTTGTAATAATTTCAATGCCAATAGTTTTCCATTGAGAAAATTTATGCAATTTTAGGTGTGAAAATTGGATTAATTTTAATGTTTGTGGAGAAGTCAGTTCATTTCATTAGTTTTTTTTCGCATTTCATGCCTTTGTATCTCACCGTTTGATAATAATGTCTATGACAAGTTTTTGATATCGGAGCTAACCCAAACAATAATAGAAAAATCAAATATTATTATTGAATTCAAAATAGAGAATTACAATCTCACAAACTGAAATAGAAATAACAACATACACGACACAACAAGCTCAAGCTGGGGTAGATCTAGGGTTGGTGGAGGTGATCAACGAGGGTTTGATCCTTTGGAGAGATAAAAAGGGTGTGTGAAGGGATAAAAGGTGTGATGGCAGTGAAGGTGTGTTGGTAACCTCGAGGGGCAGGTGTGAAATTGCAAGAACAACAAGTGCAGTTGCTATTCTGGGCTGTGGTAGCAAGAAAGAGGGGCTCGACAACAGGTAAACGGTTAGGAAGGGCTGTTTTGAGTTGGCTGCAAGGCAATAGGATGGCGACAACAAAGGGTAGCAAGCTGGAATGAGAAACAGATTATCTAAGCGACTGGAACTACAGAAACCAACTGGGAACGATTGTTTCCGGTCAGCTACAACAAGGGAGAATGTCGACAACAGTGACGGGGAATGCAGGGGATTGCAGGACAGCAAGAGGGCAGGTGTCTGGCATGCCCGCAGCGAGGACATGTGGCTTGAATTGGAAAAATGCATGGAAAATAACATTGTGTGGCTGTTTGGTGGCGGCTGCAACAATGGAGGCTGGACAAGGGTGACGTGGGGAGGATGCGAAAAGGGATATGGAAGATAATCAACACCTCAAGAATGGGATATAATCAGGCACCACTCGAACCCTCGAATACAACCCTCGAAGGGAGAAAAGAGATGTTGACGACCGTCTCAATTGAAATTCACGCTTAAAATAAACCTAGAACATCATGAACACAAATATATAACCCTAGGACAACAAGTGACTTAAAAGGACCACTCGTCTCCACAACATAAAAAAAAATTAGATCGGTTTGGTCCAATTACGACAACGGGAGCCGCTCCTTACTGTGGGATTTACTGCATCACACGACGATTGCTAGAGAGTCCCGTCCCGCGTCAGTCTCCAGGGGTTGAGGGAGCTTTGATCTCATCTATCAAAGCTTGTCTTTTCATAGTATGGCATCAGGTAGGCCCAATTGGAGATAACATAAATGACATAATATCCTGATAAGTCAGTCCTGTAAGCGTTGTCATTTCAATGCACATTCTGATAAAATAAGTATCCATCCACTTTTGACACAATTTGAGCTGGAGCTGCATATCACCATAAATTTACCTAAAGTAATTTTTGAGCCACTAGATATATAATTTGCCTTTTCCATTCTTACTCAGTAGGGTGCATCCGAGAAAGGAGTTTTGTAGGAGGAACTAACTCAGGAATGAAATTTATGACATGCTGGACCACTTTCAGCGGGAACCACTTAGGAGAGGTATCTTCTTCACTCAATCACTTAATCTCTTAATCTGTGTGTAAGAAGGTGGGGTTGAACTTTGTCTATTAAGATGTGGTGGTCTTCTGGTGAAGTTTTCTCTCACTTTTTGAAGCTTGGTTATAAATATCTTGTTTGTAATGAACTAGTAGGTAACGAAGTTGTATTTCTTGTTTCATCTTAAACCAGGTAGTAATTTTATTCTTCTATTTTCGCTTTCTAAAAATCTTTAAGTTCTTTCACCACCGAGATGCACTCTTCTTTAACTTGTTGGAAGCTAGTTTACTATTTTGTCCGTTGAGACATCTTGATACTCAAAAGACATTTCATGGTCTGAAGCCCCTTGATGACCTCTTTCGGATCCCAATGACAATCAAAATATGACAATTCTACATTTACTTCATGATAGCTTCTTAGATATTTCAGGTCAAAACTTCAGAGTAATAGTTCTTCATCCCTAGGGTGGATGGGCTTCACTCAATTTCTTCGATCTGGCATGTCACTGCTACGTTAAATCTTTTGGATTGTCTCGTTTCAGAGGCAATAAGTCTTTGTTGGAGTTGGAGGATTTCCCTCACACCTCTTTCATGATAAGTTCCTGAACATCTTTTTGTGGATTTCTGATAAGTAACATGATTAGAGTTTAGGGTTGGAGGTGTAGAATGGTGTGTAGGGATGATATAGAATGAGAGAAAATTTTCGGGTGTCTAGTTTGAAAAAAAATAAGCGAAGGGAAAGGTTTTAGGTAGAGATAGACTTGGTATTAGTAGATGCTAGAAACTCTACGATACTAGGGTTAGGCTAGCTCTAATGTTGAATGATACCAGATTTAACCCAAACAACGGAAGGAAAAGCAAGTATTATTGCTGAATTCAAAATAGGAAATACAATCTCACAAACAGAAATAGAAATAGTGACAGACACTACACAACTATAGTGAATCTCAAGGTAGTGGAGGTGATCAGCGAGGATTTGGTCCTTCAGAGAGGTAGAAAAGGGTGGGTGAAGGGCTGGAAGGTGTGGCGACAACAAAAGGTGGGTTGGTAACCACGAGGGACAAGTGCCAGACTTCAGGAATAACAAGTGCGGTTGCTGTCTTGGGCAGTGTTAGCAGGAAAGAGGGGGTTGGACAACAGGGATATGGTTGGAAAGGGTTGTACTATGTTGCGACATCAAGGTAGGAGGACGACGACAACGAAGGGGAGTAATTGTAGCAATGACGCAAGATAAAATGTTAGAACGGATGGTTGGGTGGCTGAAACAACATAAAATGTCTAGGAACGGTTGTTTCTGAGTTGCTACTACAAAGGGGAATGTCATCAACATCGATGGGGAATGCTGGGACTGCAGTGCAGGAAGAGGCGAAAACGAGGATAGGTGGCTAGAATTGAAAAACTGAAGGGAAAATAACAATGTGCAACTGTTCGGGGACGACCGGGAGCGCATGGGGAGGATGTGGAAGGGGTTAGGGAAATAATTACCTCAAAAGCGAGATACAACCGGAGTACCACTCGAACTCTCATATACAATCTTTAAAGGGAGAAAGACCCTGACGGTTTTCTTGACAGAATCTCATGTCAAAACTAAAAATAAAACATTAGGAACTCAAGTATATAACCCTAGGATAATGAGGTGTGGTCTAAGAGGACCGAACTTGTAATAACTCATTTTGAGAAATTAGATAACATTTTTTTTTTTCGACATACAAAGTACCCCAAAGTTTTCATCTCCCAAAATTTGATCGAATAGTTTTATTAAATTCTACTCAAGAAATCAATCAATTTCATATAAAACGCTACATGTAAATTATGAATGGATTGAGAAATATAAAATATTGAAGTTATAAGTTTAATTAATTGTTTTTAAACCTTAATCCTAATTATTCCTTAATCTTGCATGTGCACTATAATCCATTGACCTTACGCCATTTTATTTCTTCGTTTGGTCGAATAGGAGCCCCGAGTTTTTAAGTCCTTTCCTTCTCTCATGAATTTTTCTCCTTTGCCTCTCTTCTCTCTCGTGACACTTCCCTGCTCCTTCCACTCGCGATGAGCAAAGCTGCGACCCTTGCTATAATGCAAGGGCCGCGAGTAGCTGGCAGGTCGAGCGACACGGAGGAAAGCCACAATTCACAATTTAGGGCTCTGGGTCAATTTTGATAAGCATGAATCTCTTTATATCGCTATTCTAAGCTTTCATTTCCTTTCTCACTCTTCGGTTTTGATTTTTGTCGATTGTGTGTCGAAAGTGTCGAAAGTCTTTTGTGAGCTTCCATAAGGTCGGTAGCTGTCGGCAACACTGATTGCGTGCCGTAAGTGTCAAATGCCTTTTGCGAGCTTATAAGGGTTCTAATACGATATCAACATAGGAGATGTGTGGTTGGAGGTGATAAAAAGTAAATTTGGCTGCTTCAGAATGATGGATTTGTGTCGAGAAGTTTATTTTGAGGTAAGAATGTTACTTTTTGGGTTTAGTTACATTATGAGCTGAAAATGTATAAAATGCTGAGATATTTACAGATTCTAGGTTGTTTACGTGAGGAGACAAATTCGAGGCAAGTGTATAGAAGTTTGTCGTAAACAACTCAATAAATTTCAGGTAAAGAATCCTATACTAATTTAAAAAGAATAAATTTCAGGTAAAGAACCCTATACAATTACGATGTGGAGATCGCTAACCATTGTACCGATGTGAGTCGACTGAGAAATTTTGGCCAAAGTTATGTTAGGTTTGTTGGCGGTGATCCTCACAGAGATAGAAATGTATGTAAATAATATAAAATAAAAATAAATTTAAGATAAATGCATATAGAAGATTAGTGTATGTTCATTTAGAAAAATGTTATTGATACGTGCATTATTATAGATTAGATTGTTTAAGAAAAATATTAAAAACCAACATGTTATAAGATACATTGTAGTTTAGCATGCATATTAAATTTTTTTTTTGGATTTACTGCAGTTTAGAAGTGTGATTACTTTTGGATTATTTTTAAATAATTTATCATGTTACTTTCATATTATCTTTAGGTTTTAAACATTTTAACAAAATGAATAGAAGAGAAGCAAATGTGTATAGAAGATGAAAACAACAAATAAAAATGTACAAATTTCTACTTGTTTATTATAATTACTTTATTTAGTAGTTTTTTCATGTATTATTTGAATATTAAATTGTTAGTGTTAGAATTAGGATTAGAATAATAGTGAATTTATTTTTGCCGTTCGACTGCCCATTCCTGTCTTAGTTAACTGTAGGCCTTGGACCGAGTCATGACAAAAGTGATATCAGTGCAGAAGTTTAGATTAAATAATATGAATCTTAATGAAAGAGCCAATATGATAATCAAATTAAAGAATAAATAATAGAAATTAAAAATTTTAAGTCTAATTAAATTATGGATGTTTTTTTTTTCAGAATTATGAATGATCTGGAGAAAGAGGTTAGAGATGAGAATGTAGAATCGTTGTACCCCAGAATGTCACAATCAGTGCTGCTGCTTTCTCTGATATGATAAATGTTATGACTCACTGCCCGTTTGGGGCAGCTTATTTTGCTGCGGCGATGTTTTCAAAACGCCGCCATGGTGTTTGTTTAATGCGTTCGGCCATGCATTTTTAAAACTCCCGTAATCGCGTCTTATATTTTGTTGTACGGATCGGACACGGGGGAAGGCCTTGCGTTCGGCGTTTGTTAGGGCTCGAATTCCTCCCGTGCTGCTGCGGTTTCTCCTTCGTGATCTCCTTTCTCTCGCGCTCTCCCTCGCGATCTCCTTTTCCGATCTTCTCTTCGTAATCTTTTGATGAGATCTATATGCCGCAATGCTTCGATCTTCTCTGTTTGGTTTTTATGTGGCTCGATTCCTTAATGCTGAAGTTTTTATACATTTTTTTTGTTTTTTTGAGGGTCACATTGCGATTGAATGTTTTTTTAAGTTTTATTCGAAATGTTGAAGTGAAATGGATCTGAGGTTTTTTTTTTATGCTGTCGAAATGGATCTTAGGGTTTCATTGAAGGAATGTGCCTGTTATTGTTGGAACCGTTGAAATGTTTAGGGGGAACTCTTGAAATTTTTTTTTGAGCCCTTACGTTTTGATTTTTTGGGTGTTTTAGATTCATGTTGCTGTTGGAATTTTTCCAGCTGCTTCTAACTGTCGGTATGTGAAGGAAGGTGCCGCCCTGTTATGTTGTTTGCTGGGTTGCGTCTTTGATTCGTTATACTGTATAAACTGTTATGTTGTTTGCTGTGAAACAAGAATCGTTATACTGTATGAACTATCATCTGTGAAGCAAAAATAAATTATACCATCTGTTGTGGAGCAAAAACCGTTGAAATTAAATATTTTAATATTTTTCATTGTAGTTGTACTTGTATTTGTATTTTTTTTATTTCTCCTGGTACCATGAAAGTGTGAGAACTGTATGTCATCTTTTATAACTGATCTGTGATGATCGTATGCTTCTGCACTGTATGCTTCTGTTCTACCAATAAACTATTCTGAATAAACTGCCCCAAATAGTTTTATCAGACGAGCAAGAATGTCATTTAATCACCAATAAGCTAATCTAAATAAGCTGCCCCAAACAGCAAGACAATTTTTTCTAATAATCTGTAGATTATCAGATTATCAAAGTAATCTGTTTATCAACAGATTATAAATAATCATCAGCTGCGCCAAACAAACCCTCAGTTGATTAAGAATTCTCAATCTTAAGCTAGTATCAGTGTAGAACTAATGGATAACTATTTGAAGCCCTTTCAAGATGTGAGACCACCTTTGTTTTATGGAGTAGGAGGGCCAGTGGAAGCAAAAAATTGGCTATCGAGAGTGGAGAAAATCATAGATGGTATGTCTTGTCCACCAGAGAGGAGAGTTAACTTAGCCACTTCTGCTTTTGAGGGGGAAGTTGAAGGATCGTGGTAGAAGAAGTTCAGAGGTTGAACCAACCACTTGGTGCTGTAGGATGAGTTTGTGAAAAACCTTCAGAGATTGGTTTGTACCACTGTTAGCTAAAAGACAGATGAAAGATAAATTCATTAGGTTAGTGCAAGGAGATCTATCAATTATGAAATATGAAGCGGAATTTATTATACTGTCAAGGCATGCACTCCAGTTGATTTCAAATGTATAGGAGAAATGCCACAGATTTCTTTCTGGACTGAAATATTCAATTGGACAGCCACTAGTGCCACTTGAGATTGAAGACTATTCACTGCTTGTGGAGAGAGGTGAAGATTAATTTCGAGCATACTCAAAAGTGTAGAGACATGCATACTGGAAGAGTGGAAGAAATGACACTAACAGTTCATTCAGAAGGATAGTCTAGTGGGAAGAAGATGGAGTCCTACACTGGTGGAATTGTTAGCTTGGCTGGAAGTAGCGCTATACAACCTTGTATTAAGTGTGGAAAGCAACTTCGTGGTGAATGTTTATCTGGTATGAAAGCGTGTTACTTATGCAGACAGTCAGGACAATTAGAAGAGAAATTGTCCTAATTTTGCTCAGAGATCCACATTAGATGTTTTTTAGGAAGGGATCCAGTTCGGAGGAATTTTCAAGAAGGATCTACATCTAAAAGTAGTCGGCAGAGGATAACAAAGAAATTGTCTTGATTTTGTTCAGAGATCCACGTCAGATGTTTTTTAGGAAGGGATCCAGTTTGGAGGAATTTTCAAGAAGGGTCTAAATCTAAAAGTGGTCGGCAGAGGATAACAAAAGCTGATACTGAGGCTCGTAAGGAGCATCTAAGTCAAAATATTCATCCAAGACTTTATTCCCTAACTCATCAGGAACCAGAAGAACATGCTGCCACTGATGTTGATACATAGAACTTGATATGTTTTAGTTATCATTTGACAAGAAACAAATTTTTATAATCACTTTTGTTTCACCTTCATAGTTGATGTGGAGTTCTTGAATTTCGTGGATGAAATTTTATGGAGAGGGGGAGATTATAATAATCCATTTTGAGAAATCAGATAACATTTTTTTTATGACATACAAAGTAAGCCAAAGGTTTCATCTCTCGGAATTTGATCAAAATAATTTTATTAAATTCTACACTAAAAATCGATCAATTTCATAAAAAGCGTTAATATAAATTATGAATAGATTGGGAGATTTAAAATGTTGGAGTAATAAGTTTAATTAATTTAATTAAACATTACTTAATCCTTAATTATTCCCTAATCCTGCATGTGAACTGTAGCTCACCGACCTTATGCTATTTTATTTTTTGATTTGGTCAAATAGGAGTCCCGAGCTTTGAAGTCATTCCCTTCTCTCCCAAAATTTTCTCCTCTGCCTCTCTTCTCTCTCGCGAGCCCTCCTTGTTTTTTCCACTCTGGGAGAGCAAAGCTGTGATCCTTGCTACTGTGCAAGGGTTGCGGGTAGCAGGCAGGTCGAGTAGCTTAGAGGGAAGCCACTTAAAGCTCTGGGTCAATTTTCATAAGCACGAATCTTTCTCTATCACTATTCTAAGCTTTCATTTCCTTTCTCACCCTTCGGTTTTGACTTTTGCCTCGTTTTCATGCATTTGCTCTTTCTGGTAACCGTCGAAGGCGCTGATTGTGTCAGAAGCGTCGAAACTCTTTTGTGAGCTTTCATAAGGTCGGTAGTCGTCAGAGGCACCGATTGTGTGCCAAAAGTGTCGAATGTCTTTTGTGAGCTTCCATAAGGGTTTTAGCATATTAACTTAGGAGATGTGTGGTTGGTGGTGATAGAAACTAAATTTGGTAGCTTCGAAAAGTTGTATTTGTGCCGAGAAACATATTTTGAGGTAAGAATGTTACTTTTTGGGTTTAGTTTATTAGCTGAAAATGTATAAAATGTTAAGATCTTTACAAAGACAAGCGTATAGAAGATCGTCGTAGGCAACTCCATAAATTTTAGGCAAAAAACTATATGCTAATTTAAAAAGAATAATTGTATTTATGAAAATCACTTAAATCTTAAAATTTAATTTGATATTTTATAAGCTATCGTGCTCAATATAAAAGTCACCACAACCTCCAGCTAAGTATCAAAGATCAAGGCTTTAGCGTGACAATTAAAGTGTGTAATTACATTTATAAATTTCAGTAATCATCTTTATTTCAAAACGTATGTTGATTTATATGTATCTTTTAGTTCAGTTAGATTTATATTTCATTAGATTATTCATATTATTAGATAGAAAAGTTATGTATGACTTAAAAGTTATAAAAGATGAGCATGAGATGATGATATTTAGATAGATACTATACGTAAAATAGACATGTAGGAAAAATATATATGATATAGGTAAGATATATGAATGATATAAAAGATGTGCATGATGAATAGTCGCCCAACAAAGAGGTATGCATGTTAATAAATTGCACAAAAATGTTTCAGAATAATGTTTGTATGAAGAGTGAAATAATTTATATATAAATGCTTGCATGTGCATGTTCAGATGAGAATTTCACCCCTTAATGGATAGGTAGAGAACGTCAGTATACTCGCGTGTGTAGAGTTTTTCTAAAACTTTAGACAACTTTGATGGTTAGATCACTAACCGCTGTGCCGATGAGATAATATCAGTCAGGGGCGAGTAGAGTTGAGCTTACCTCCCCAGACAATTGTAATGTTTACATTATTAATCGTTGTGCCGACGGGATAATATCGGTCAGGGGCATGTAAGGTACTTTCAACTCTAGATAATTGCGATGTGTAGATTGCTAAGTGCTGCGTCGAAGGGAGCCGATGGGAAATGTTAGGTTTATTGACGGTGATCCTCATAGAGACAAAAATGTATGTAAAAAATATAAAATAAAGTTTAGATAAATGCATATAAAAAATTTGTGTATGTTCATTTAGAAAAAAAAAAGGCTATTGATACATGCATAGTGTATATCAGACTATTTATAAAAAATTTGAAACACCAACATGTTATAAGATTTCTTATAGACCAACATGCATATTAACTTCTCATTTTTTTAGTTTAGAAGTGTGATTACTGACTCGTCTCGCAATTACGCAGATATTTATGTTCCTTAATATTCAAAAAAACTTGACCCAAATTATATTTAGCGGCTAGTGAGAACAAATGTAAAATGATAAAAAATTAAAGAAATACTTTTCTCACTAGGGGTACTACGCAATTATACATATCGTTTCAAGTAAAATAGAATTTTCTATAAAAACTCCAGTATCGATCCCACATGGAAGTCGAAAATAAGAATACAATGAAATGAAATACATAACTTTTGATTTTAAGAAAACTTTACATAAGATTGCTGCAACTATCTAAAGATGAAAATTAAGTTTACTAAACTTTACAATATGCAGGTAAAAGTAAATGTAATGACTTAGACAATATATAAACAGAGATTTTATCTTTGCCAATAATTCATAATTAGTGTAGGATTTCAAAATCGTTTAAAAACTTAAATGTGGTATTGTGACAAATATGAGCGTACCAATTCTTTACTTACTTCAAAATGTGCAAAAAACATTGACTAATTTAAAGTTGGGTCGGCATGTATAGTAGTGCTGTGTAGGTTTTAGTCTCACTCCTAGATTACCCGTTGTGCCCTCTTTATAGGACCTAGCAGTGACCTTTAGTTCCAATCTCTAGACCAAATTAATAAAAGAATCTAGCATGTCATTCTAAAAACATCAATTCTACGTCCATCAAATCTTATCTCCCTATCTATTTGCACCCAATTTCGGACGATCACGACTGCTTTATCCAAGTTCGAATGTGATACTTACAAGTCAAGAAATCTTAGCACTTTCGGGTCTATAAGTTCATCAACAGGTTTTAACAATACAAGTGACTAATTTGTAAAGCAAATGAAACACCGGTAAAAATATTATCACAATTTTTAGAAATAAAAGAAATTCCAAACAAAATCAAAATCACTTACGTAATTACTTCATATTACAAGAAGAAAGATAGAAAAATACTCATGAAACATAGGGATAACAAAACAAAAAATATTGAGAAAACTCCAATCCAAAGCACAAAACTTAAAGACAAATTTACAAATACTTATCTGGAATGTTTCCCCGAACACTTTTGAAGTTCTTTGATGTCTTTAACTTCAACAACACTTACAAAACTGACAAACTCTAGAAATAACAAAGACTTACAAAGAAAACTTCTCACACACTTAGCACACTCACACACTATTAGATTTTATAGATCCGACTTCCCTAGCCTCTTGAAATTAATCCATATTTATAGAGCTTCAAAAATGATCAAGAGCTGCTTCAGATATCTCTTCAAAATTCGGTCTCATTCAATGAATATTCTAGAAAATAACTTTGGCTCCTATGCACCAAACCGTCGCGCTTAGGCGCCAACTAATTTCTGCATCTGGCGCGTAGGCGGTAATTTGGCTGGTTTGGTACTTTTCTTCAATTTAGCCAATTCTGCTTCTTTTTGATTTATTTTTGATCATTTTTACTCTTAAACTCTTTTTCTTGCACCTGCAACCAAAAACGTAAAAATGTCATTCATTAAAGCATAATATCCTAAAAAATTGAGTATAAAATGTGCATAAGGTAATTTTAAGGTGGATCAATTCCCCCTAACTTAAACGTTACCAGCCCTCAAGTAATCTTTCTTACTATTTATAAAAAGAATAACTCATGGAAGTAAGTTTTACTTTAAGATTTCTATAATTTTTTTTTAATAAATGCAATAGTGAAATTTTAAAAAGATTTTTAATAACAGGTTAAAACTAAAATGTAAAAATATTTACTAGTCGTGTTTAAGAGTTTTAATTTTCTATTTATTTCTAGGATAATTGTAATTTGTCATATTAAAGATACTTAGAAAAATTACATGAAAAAGAATATCATGAGAAGTTTGCTGGTAATGATGCTAATACTTCATAAATAACCTTAGAAATGTAATTAAGTCCCTTTTCTTAAGATGATTTTTGTGAAGCCAATTTAAGTGAAATTGAGCTTCTCTTCACTTATATTTTTATTTTCTTTTTATTTATTTTTTTCTTTTCTTTTCCAGGACCATTTTCAATCTTTCTTATCTCATTTTTTATGTCATGTGAGAAATACTATATCTGGATGGTCTTTAATTATTTTGAACTCCACCATTCTCTTCTTAAAGTTAAAAACTTTTCACATTTTTTTACTTGATTAAATGTGTATTAGATTTGAAAAAAATTTTTCATAAAGTCTTAATTCATTCTTTTCAAATAATAATCCAAGATCTTTAACATTCCCCAAAATACAATTTTCTTTATCTTAAATAGTAAAAACAAAATTTTATACTTTTATACCATATATCTCAAATCCAGAATTAATCTTATTATTAAAAACTTTTAAGTTTACTATATTATTTATAAACTAAAAAATATAATTATCTCAAATTATCTCAACATACCATATTTTATATTAAAATAATTTTCTTAAATATATTTTACTTGGGACAAATAAGGTTTAGTTTTAAAAATTTTCTCACTTACCCCAAACTTAAATTTTAAATTAGTTTAAGACAGTTAAATTTATAATAAACTTGAAGAAAGAGAAAAATTTAAAACTTATTAGGAGGAGAAGAGTACAGGTACGATAAAAATAAGCGCTGAGTAGTAGACAATTTAAATTAAAAACATATATATCATGAAATTTGCAATGTAAAAGACTATAACACATCCAGTTCTTAGTAAAAGAGTAACAAAAGTAGCAATGAAAATAAAAGTTCAGAGCAATAGAACATACATAAACATGAGAAAGATCTAAAAATCATAATTACTACATATTAGAAAATAATGTCTAATCCTCTTCCTCCTCATCATCATCAAATTCAAATGAGATATCTTCATCCATAGACCTGCGACTCTCAAAAGGTCTAAATCAAGGGCATGTAGGAAATTTAACAGACTTATCTCCCTTCATAATTTCACTAATGCCTCATCATAATCAACATCAGTTACTCTTTCTTCTAACAAAATCTGTCATATGATCAAATTTATTTTCCATACTTCTATACAACACTCCATTAAAAACATATCATTATGGTGTACCAAATATCTCTCACTTAACACATCTCAGAATCCAGATGGAGACTCAGTAGCATGGGAAGTAGAAAGTCCAGAAGTATAAGGAGAAGGTGCACCTTGAACTCTATCTCTAGATCGTCTGTACACATTAACATTATCCTTCCCAATGAGCTTAAGTGGCTTCAACTGCTCTTCCAAATGTTCAAACTTTACTCTAAAGTCTTTGCAAATAGTAAATATCAAAGATTAAAATCCAAGACCTAAAGTATTACCAGCTCTCACAGAAGAACTAATAGCATCATAAATAAGAGAGCCCGCATCTATATNATACCATATATCTCAAATCCAGAATTAATCTTATTATTAAAAACTTTTAAGTTTACTATATTATTTATAAACAAAAAAATATTATTATCTCAAATTATCTCAACATATCATATTTTATATTAAAATTATTTTTATAAATATATTTTACTTGGGACAAGAAGGTTTAGTTTTAAAAATTTTCTCCCTTACCCCAAACTTAAATTTTAATATAGTTTAAGACGGTTAATTTTATAATAAACTTGAAGAAAGAGAAAAATTTAAAACTTATTAAGAGGATAAGAGTAGAGGTACGTTAAAAATAAGTGCTGAGTAGTAGACAATTTAAATTAGAAACATATATATCATGAAATTTGCAATGTAAAAGACTATAACACATCCAGTTCTAAGTAAAAGGGTAACAAATGTAGCAATGAAAATAAAAGTTCAGAGCAACAGAACATACATAAATATGAGAAAGATCTAAAAATCATTATTACTACAGATTAGAAAATAATGTCTAATCCTCTTCCTCTTCATCATCAAAATTAAATGAGATATTTTCATCCATAGAACTGTGACTCTCAAAAGGTGTAAATCGAGGGCATGTAGGAAATTCAGGAAACTTATCTCCCTTCATAATTTCACTAATCCCTCATCATAATCAACATTAGTCACTCTTTCTTCTAACAAAATCTGTCATATGATCAAATTTATTTTCCATATCTTCCATACACACTGCACTAAAAACATATGATTATGGTGTACAAAATATCTCTCACTTATCACTTCCTAGAATCCAGATGGAGACTCAGTAGGAGTGGAAGTAGAATGTCTAGAAGTAGGTCTAGAAGTATAAGGAGAAGGTGCACCTTGAACTCTATCTTTAGTTCGTTTATACACATTAACATTAGCCTTCCCAATGAGGTTAAGTGGCTTCAACAGCTCTTCCAAATGTTCAAACTTTACTCCAGAGTCTTTGCAAATAGTAAATATCAAAGATGAAAATCCAAAACCTGAAGTAGTACCAGCTCTCACAGAAGAACTAATAGCATCATAAATAAGAGAGCCCACATCTATAGGTTTCCTCTCTTAAATGCAGTAATTTAGTGTGGTTCTTTCTCTTGTCACTTTACTTAAAATGATTTGAAGGAAGAAGACGAACAAAAATAAAATAATGCTATGCCTTTAAAGTGACATTGAGCTTGGAAGAAGAAAAATTTACCTTTCGATCATTTCGAATCTTTCAGGCTCCACGTCCATCAGTTGAATAACCTATAATTTGATCCAACTCCACCTCAGAAGGTGTATACTCGAATTGAAACAATCAATCCCAGGTGGCGGACCATATATCACATTAATCCTCTCAACAGTAAACTCTACTCTTCCTCGAACAAAGGCTTCGTCATCATCTATTTCAGGTAAGTTTGCATAAAATTCTTGAACTACAACGATGACGACAATAGCAGTAAAGTAACAGAAACTCTCCAATTGACTTGCCACAATAACATCTCTATAGCTCCCCCAAGTCTATAAAAACTTCTCTCAGCAACAAATTTTCTCGAAGAAGCAAACGAATTTGCACATTTACGTTGACAAATTTGGCGCTGTCATAGGATTCTTTTCTTCTTCCTCGCTTTGTCTTAGGAGTCATCTAAAATAAATTTGAAGAAAAATTCCAAGAAATTTCAAAATTAAGCTAATAGACTTCCTAGAAGCTTTTTCAAGCTAACAAAGCTTAGATCCATGAATTTTTCATCACTAAATCAAATATTTTTTGCATATTTACGGTCTTCACTTAATGTATGAAAAATCCATGGTGAAATCGCAAAATAACTATGCCAAAATGTAGATTTAACCTCAAGAAGATGCAATCCGGTGTTTTCAAGTCAAGAAACTTGAAGATGAGAGCTCTAATAAGCACCCTAGGACTGGTTTTCGCGAAAAAGAGGAAGGAGCTTGGGCGTTAACAATGGCGTAGGTTCGGTTTAATAGGCAAAAATTTTGAGTTTCGGTCAGTTCAGTTGAACCGGGGCCTTGGCGCTAAGCTGTGCGAATGGTCTGGTCTAGGCGCCAGACCCAAAAATTTTTCCTCGAGCTTTAAGTATATCACAACAAGACTAAGCCTTTTAAATCAAAACTTCTCATTAATTTGACATCTTACCTCGTGTTTATTATTTCCCCCAATATCTTATATCTTTCAATTTTTAATGTGAAATTAATTCCAACATTCTAACATAGGGTTTACACAAACATAACTTTCATTTATAACTTTCAAACAAGAGTACAATATCACACACAAACACAATTAAGCAAACAAACACAAGAAAACTAATACACAATCAACAACAAGTTAAAGTAGCGCACAAAAACATCATTTACTAAAGTGAACACAAATTCAAAAACACTAGAATCCTATTCTAAAGATTAATCCTTGTTGGTCTCATTCTAATGATCAATCAAATGTGTAGAAGACAAGGGCACGAGGAAATTCCATAGTCGTCTTTTCATTAATCCATTTGTTCTTGCTATACATAGATACCTGGGAATCTTGATAATTAGCCAAGTGGTCAGATTGAAGTTTCATCTGCCACTCGAAAGGCTCATACTAGCGATACATCTCATGCAACTTATTGTGTAGATTGGAAAGCTCCTCTTCAATCTTCCCCAACTTGTTTGTCACCTTTTCCAAATTCAGTGCTAAGAACCCATTGAAATAGGTTTGGGCATCATTGTGCACAAACTTATTTCCAATGAACATTCCATTCTCTCTATTCTCCGTGGAAGCAAGTAAGATCTTAAAACCTTTCTAAACTCTTTTCTCTGGTCAAAATTTCAAAGGTATGAAGATTAGGGATGAAGGCTAGGCCATTTTATAGAGAAGACATGGTGGAAAACTACTTTGGGACTGTTTTCCCACATCCAGAAACTGTCGCGCCTAGGAGCCAGCTTCACAGGACACTGACGCTTAGTGTCTTAAGCGCCAGTGTCCTAGTAAACATCGATTTGTCTAATGTCAATTTTCTTCAATTTTAAATCATGTTTAATACCTTAAATAGTGCTAAAAAGTGCTACTAAAGCAAAGGATAGTTACGATAATACAACAATAACAAACATAAATCAAATCACAGAAATATATTATGAGTTGTCTCCCACAAAACGCTTGGTTTAACGTCGTAAGCCCTACGTATCCAAATGTTTTATTCGGATAGACCCAACATCAAAGTTTCTTTATAATAGGGTTTGTTTTCTCTAATGTATGGTTTCAACATTTGTCCATTTACTTTAATTGTACGTTCAGTTTTTTTATTTTAATCTCCACAGCCTCATAAGAATAAACTCGTCATAATAAATGACATAATCCACCCGAACTTCAGTTTTTCGGAAAATAATTTCAGTCGTGTATTGTCTAATAAAACTTTCTGTCCAGACTCAAAATTCTTCCTTGAAATCTTTTGATCATGCCAAATTTTCATTTTTTCTTTATAAATTTTAGTATTTTTGTAAGGTTCATTACTATTTTCCTCGAGCTCATTTAATTGTAATAACAATTTTTCTCCAGCATCCTTTAAATTATAATTAAATTTTTTTATCGCCCAATAAATTTTATGCTCTAACTCAACTGGTAAATGACAAGTTTTTCTAAATATGAGTTTATTTCCTATAAGAATTTTATAAACAGTTCCATAAACCCATAATGTAGAATCAAGTCTATCATACCAATCAATTCTTTTAGGTTTACAGTTTTCTCCAAAATTCTTTTGATTTCACGATTTGATACTTCTGCTAATCTACCAGTCTGAGGGTGATAAACTGTGACAATTATGTATTTAATTTCATATTTTCTAAGTAATATGTCAATTCTAAAATTCTTAAAATGACTCCTCCATCAGTAATTGATCATTCTTGACATTCTAAATCTAGTAAAAATATTTTTGTTCAGAAATTTTGAAACACTCAGAGCATCACAATGAGGTAAGACTATTGCTGCAATCTATTTAGACATAATCTACAACTAATAAGATATAAATCTTTCTTGAAGATAGTACAAATAGTCTCATAAAATCTAAACCCCATACATAAAAAAATTCAACTTCTAAAGTAAATTTTAGGGGCATTTCATCTTTTTTTCAAATATTGTCTACTCTCTGACATCGATCACAAGTTTTCACATAATTATTAACATCCTTAAATAAGGTAAGCTAATAAAATCCAGAGTGAAATTTTAAATGCAGTCTTATCTATTCTAACATGTCTCCCAAATTTAGATTTTTGACATTTTTGTATAATTTCAAAGGTTTCATTAATTGGTACACATCTTAGAATGACTGATACACAATATTTTTTATATAAATAAGTGTCATATCGAAAATAAAACTTTCCATCATACATTAGTTTCATTTCTTGTGGCTTGTTATTCAGTATGATAGAATATTACTAAGTAGTTAACTACATCTGCATACCACGATATATGTCACTCAACAACAGTATAAAGTTGTTCATCAGAAAAATTCTCATTTATGTTATCCTCATTGTTCATTTTATTTTCATGTTTATGTCTTGACGAATGATCGACAATTTGATTATCAGATCTCTTTCTATCCACTATCTCAAAATCAAATTTATGCAAAAGGACCCATCTTATTGATCTTTGTTTCACATCTTTTTTGACATAAGAAATTTAATATCGGAATGATCAATATGCACAATGCATTAAACTCCAAGTAAATATGATTTAAATTTTTCAAAAAAATATTATTGTCAACAACTCTTTTTCAGTTGTTGTGCAATTAATTTGAGTTTCATTAAGAGTTTTGCGGACATAATATATAAATTTAAAAATTTTATCATATTTTTGTCCTAAAACAACTCCAATAATGTAATCACTTGCATCACACATTAATTCAAATGATTTTTCTCAGTCGGTTGAAACAATAATAGGTGCAGTAATTAATTTTTCCTTTAATAAATTGAAAGCTTTAAGAAAATCATCATTAAAATCAAACTTAGTATCTTTTTCCAAAATTACATAAAGGCTTAGCAATTCTATAAAAGTCTTTAATATACTTCCTATAGAATCCAACATATCCTATAAAATTTCTTACAACACTTAATGAATTAGGAGATTGCAATTCAATAATAATTTAAATTTTTTGCTTCATCAACTTTCATATCATTTTTAGAAATTATATGTCCCAATACAATCCCTCTTGTGACTATAAATTAACATTTTTTTTTCAAATGATAATTAAATTTGTTTCTTCACGACGTTTTAGAACCTTTGTTAAATGTTCTAAGCATGAATCAAAAGAGGTTCTAAAAATTGAGAAATCATCCATAAACACTTTAGTTCATTTTTCAATTAGGTTACAGAAAATAAACATCATACACAAGCAAAAGTCCCATAAGAACTTGTAAATGTAGTCTTTTCTTTATCCTCTTGAGCAATAGATATTTGGTGGTAACAAGAATATCCATTTAAAAAGCAAAATTATTCATGTCGTGCTAGTCTATCCAACATTGTGTCTAAGAAAGGTAATGAAAGTGATCATTCCTAGTTGCAGTTTTTAATTTTCTATAGTCACCACAAATTCGCCATTCTTTGAACTGTCTTGTTGGAATTAATTCATTGTTTTCATTTAAGACTACAATCGCTTCTCCTTTTTTAGGAACACAATGAATAAGACTTCACCTATGCACTATCAGATATATGATAAATAATCCCAACATCTAACTACCTAAAATTTTTTTTTTTACCACTTCTTTCATCATAAGATTTAATCTTCCTTGAGGATCAGATCTAGGTTTGCAGTCATCTTCAATTAAAATTATTTGCATACAAATTGAAAGATTGATTTCTTTAATATCTTTTAATGTCCAACCAAAAGCTTTTTATAATTTCTTAGTGTCTCCAATAATTTTTCTTCCTGATCTTTAGTTAAATCTGAGGATATTATCACAGGTAAAATATATGAATTTTCTAAATATGCATACTTTAAATGTGTAGGAAGTACTTTCATCTCAAGCTCAGGAGGTTCTCCTATTGAATGAATTAGAGATTTATTATTTTCAGTAGTTTTCAAAATTTCAAATTTTTCTGAACATAATTTGTATCCTCAGCATTTATTTATGATGGTTTTTCTTCAAAATCACTTTCACATTCACTATCTATTCTTTCCTGATCTAATATCACTTCATTTTTTTCCTCAGAAATGACTTCACATTTTTTTTTTTGATAATGTTTAGAAATCATATAATCCATAACAAGATACCTCATTAACTTTAAAACATTAAATGTTACTTCCTGGTCATTAACTCTCATGATAAACTCATCTTTCTGCACATCAATCATAGCACGTCTGGTAGCAAGAAAAGTCTCTCCAAAATAATAGGAACTTCTTTATCTTTTTACATGTCTAGCACAATGAAATCTACAAGGAAGATAAATTTATCCACCTTAACAAATTCATATTCTATAACCTTTTTAGAATAAGTAATAAATTGATTAATCAACTGAAATGTTATAGTAGTGAAAGAAATCTCTCATAAGTCTAACCTTCGAAAAATGGATAAAGACATGAGATTAATGCTAGCTCCCAAATCGCATATGACTTTTCCATAAAATTTCTCTCTAATTGCACAGGGTATTGTGAAGCTACCAGAGTCTTTAAATTTTTTAGGAAGTTTCTTTTGAATTTTTGCACTACATTTTTCACTCAGTGCAATTGTCTCATAAGCTTCAAACTTCCTCTTTTTGTTTAATATAACTTTTATAAATTTGACATAACTCGATTTTTGTTCCAAAGCTTCCGCAAACGGAATATTAATTGTAAGCTTCTTAAATATCTCAAAAAATTTTGAAAATTGTTGATCAAACTTTTGCTGTCTCAGTTTTTAAAAAAAACAAGGTGCTTGTCTTTCTAAATTATTTTTAGTTGGAGAGACAGATTGTTCTGGGTCTTTAGAATTAGTTTCTTTAGGTTCTTCAATCTCTCTCTCAACTTTAATCTCTTTTTGACTTCCAACTTTTAATTCATTTCCACTCTTAAGTTGAACAACTTTAATTTGCTCTTGTTCCGTTCCTTTGTCTTTAGGAATTACTTCAACATTACTAAGAAGCGTTCCCTGAGGTCTATTGGTAAGTGCGTTAGCAATTTGTCCCTGTTTTTTTGATTCTCAATATTTCTTATTGCAACACTTTGACTTTGCATCTGATTGCCCATTTGCAAAACCACTTCTTATATAGACAATTTTTTTCCTTAAATTGTTGGTTATTAAAGCTAGAAGGATAAGAAAGTCGATAGTTAGAATTACCCTGATTGGTCCAGTTTCCTGCTGAGGTCGCTTGATTGTTCCCCCATTGTTTCACCACTAGAATTGTTCCAGTTAAAATTAGGGTGGTTTTTTCAACATGAGTTATAAAAGTTCGAATATGGGTTATTGGGTTTATTAGCAACTGCATGTAACATTTCTAATGATTGAGAATCATTCGTTTGTCATAATAAATTTTCTTCACTTGTTTGAGGTATTTGAGAAAAAAATCATAACATAATTATCTAACTTTCTAGATAACGCAACAACTTGAGCTATTAAGATGGTAAAAGCATCATTATCATGAATACTAGCCACTCTTTTAGGATTTATCCTTTCCGAGGGCCATTAAAAATTATTAGTGTTCTTTTCTTCAATTATGGCATGAGATTCATCAAATGATTTTGAAATATAAGATCCTTTAACAACATCAATTATAGATCTAAGGAATCTTATTAACCCATTGTAAAATGTTTGAATAATTAACCAGTCAGGTAAAATATGATATAGTTACTTTCTAAGGCGTTCCTTAAATCGTTCCCAAGCCTCATAAATTGACTCCCCTTCAAACTGATTAAAAGAAATAATATCATTTCTAAGCTTAACAGTTTTTTAAGGAGAAAAATATTTAGCTAGGAATTTCTGTGTCATTTTTCCCTAAGTTTTAATAGACCCAGATGCTAATGCATTTAACCACATCTTAGCTTTATTCCTTAACGAAAAAGGAAAAAGTCTAATTTTAATCGCATCATTCGATACACCATGATATTTGAATGTAGCATGAAGTTCTAGGAAACTTTCAAGTTGTAAATTAGGATCCTCAGTTTATGTTCCCTCAAACTGATTATTTTGCACCATTTGAATTATTGCAGGTTTAAATTCAAATGAGTTAGTCGCTACAGCAGGGATTTGAATTCTTAAGTGAATTTCATCTGTCGTAGGGTTAACATAGTCCCTTAAAGTTATTTGTAAATTGTGATGTTCATTTTCATTAGTAAAAGTTTCAATGTTATTTTGTGACGTGTTTACCCTTTTTTTAAAGTTGTGAAGTTTTTTTTTTGCTTTCGAATTCTTCTTCTGGTTCGCTCTAATTCAAAATCGTAGGGTACTAAACTTTCATATCCCGAACTTCACATGCAAAAGGTAAAATTCAGAAAATAAAATACTAAAGCAATCCAAATAAAATAAAATTAGTTTTTTGGGTTTTTGCAAACTTTTATAATTTTTTTGTAATTTTCAAAATTTTGTAATTTTGAAAATTTCAAGTAAAACTAAAATTTTTAGTAATAAAAAAATAAAGTTTGAAAGAAAATTCCAAAAAAGATATTTCCTTTAAAGTTTGGTTTTTCCGGCTCTTCCCCGACAACGACGCTAAAAACTTGACCCGACCCACAATTACACAAATATTTCTATTTCTTAATATGTCAAAAACTTAACCTAAATTATATTTAGCGGTTAGTGAGAACATATGTAATATGATAAAAATTTAAAAAATAGTTTTCTCACTAGGGTTACTACGCAAGTATACATATCGTTTCAAGTAATATAAGCTTTTTTTTAAAAACCGTAGTATCGATCTCACAGGAAAGCCGAAAACAAGAATACAACGAAATGAAATACATAAATTTTGTTTAAGAAAATTTTACTTAATATTGTAGCAACTATCTAAAGATGAAAATTAAATTTACTAAACTCTACAATATGCAGGTAAAAGTAAGTGTAATGATTTAGACAATATATAAAAAAAAACTTTTTTCTTGCTAATAACTCATAATCAGTGTAGAATGTTAAATTGTTTAGAAACTTAAATGTGGTATTGTGACAAATATAAACATACTTATTTTTTATTTCTTTCAAAATTTGTAAAGAACATTGACTAATCTAAAGTTAGTGTCGGCATGTATAATAGTACTGGGTAGGTTCTAGTTTCTCACTCTTAGATTACCCACTGTTGCCTCTCTATAGGTCCAACCATAGGTCCAATCTCTAGACCAAATTGATAAAATAATCTAATTTATCACTCTAGAAACATCAATTCTACGCCCATCAAATCTTATCTTCCCATCTATTTGCACCCCTCTTCGGACGATCGCGACTACTCTTTCAAAGTTAGAATGTGATACTTACAATTCAAGAAATTTTAGCCCTTTAGGGTCTATAAGTTCCTTAACAGTTTTTATCAATATAAGTGACAAATTTGTAAAGTAAATGAAAGACCGGTAAAAATATCATCACAATTTTTAGGAATAAAAGAAATTCTAAATAAAATCAAAATCACTTATTTAATTACTTCATATTGCAATGAGAAAGATAGAAAACAACTCACGAAGCATGAGGATAACAAAACAAAACTTATTTATAAAACTTCAATCCAAAGTACAAAACTTAAAGAGAAAGATACAAATACTTATCTGGAATGTTTCCCCAAGCACTCCTTTGAAGTTCTCTGATTTCTCTGACTCCAACAGCACTTACAAGACTCACAAACTCCAGAAATAACAAAGACTCACAAAGAATACTTCTCACACACTTAAGACACTCACACACTATGAGACTCTATAGATCCGACTCCCCTAGCCTCTTGGAATTAATTCATATTTATAGAGCTTCGAAAAGACCGAAGGTTGCTTCAGACATCTCTTCAAAATTCAACCTCATTCATTGAATCTTCTAGAAAATAGCTGTGGCGCCTAGGCACCAGCCAATTTCTGCATCTAGCGTCTAGGCGCCAGTTCGGCTGGTTTGGTACTTTTCTTCAATTGAGCCCTTTTGCTCCTTTTTGATGTATTTTTGTTACTTTTTACTCTTAATTTTTTGTTTGCACCTGCAAACAAAAACATAAAAATATCCTTCATTAAAGTATAATATCCTCAAAAATTGAGTATAAAATGTGCATAAAAAATATGTCAATTTAAGGTGGATCAATTACTCCTGAGTTTTTCTTGGATAACTCATTATGTTGTTTTCATATTAGTTTTAAGTTGTAAACATTTGAACAGAATGAATAGAAGAATAACAAATGCGTATAGAAGACGAAAAAAACAAATAGAAATGTATAAATTTTTACTTGTTTATTTTAGCTACTTTCTTTAGTGGTTGTTTTATGTATTATTTGAATATTAAATTACTAGTGTTGGAATTAGAATTAGAATGACAGTGAATTGATTTCCACTGTCCAACCGTCCGTTTTCATCTTGGCTAACTCCAAGCCTCGGGTTGGGTCGTGACAGACCGACTCAACATCAAAAAGCTGAACCGATTCGGTTCAGGTACAAAAATGGGAGCCGCTCTCTATCACTGGACTTCCCACATCATGCAACGATCGCGTGAATGCATCCCTCCCCATGTCAGTTTCAGAGTTCGCTGAATTTTATCTAGGCTAGTTCATGTTATAAACAAATGAATTTTTCTTTTAAAAGCATTATATCAATAAGGTTTAATTCTTTCTGATGTCATATAGCTTGGAAATAATCTGAAGTTTACATAAAATTGATGTAGTTTGTTTTAAAGTTGCCTAGATTATATTACTTTTTTGCTGTTAGCTTCATATAAAGTGCTTAGAAAGTCATCTGTTATTAATCTATTGAATTTAAAAATTCATATTATTGGAACTCCTGTCTGAAATCTTTTTTAATATTGCTGCCGATTGTTGATATTTAATGTTTAGTTCTAAATGTGGACATGAATGCTTTCTTTCTGATTCCTAAGCAGATTTGTGGGGCGGATGTATGTCTTAAAGTTTGCAAGAAAGAGGATTTTTACTTCATACTTGAAAATTTTTCTTAGCATCTTGTAAACTGAGAGCAGTAAATTATTGCCCTAATACATAAACAAATTTACTGCAGGACTTGTGGTTTCTGTTGTAGACCCACAACCAGGAGAAACCATATTTGATTGCTGTGCGGCGCCTGGTGGAAAGGCTATTTTTATGGCGTCTTGTTTGAAAAATGAAGGTAATGTTTAGTTGAATTTCATTTCTTTGGATATAGTTTTTATTGTTTCTTGACTACCTCCCATCCTCCCCATCCCATAAATTGAAACCTTCCTTTCCCTATCTTTTAGTTAGCATTTAAAATTTGTTTGTTTTCTCTAAACAGAATATTTAAGTATTTTTTTAGCGTCATCATAAATTCTACAAAGGCAAGGCCTGTACGATGCTTCATTGAGCTAGAATGAGTTTATGGAAAATTTTTACTTTCATTCAAATAGATGATGTTAGAAAAAAATATGTTTTGCCCAGGAGTTTTCCTCAAGGCCATGAGCTTTCTGGATGTTGATTTCAAGGAAGTGAGGTTATAATATGCTGGTCACTTCATAGAATAACTTAGGCTCAAGACATACCTTGATACTTGGAGTTAGAAATGAATAAAAATAGGATTCCTTATTATGAAATTATAAGTTTCCTATTTTAGTGTTATTCTCTTTTATTCTTTTTTTGTTATGTCACATTCCTTTCCTTATTGGGTTAGTTTATCATTGGTAAGTTGTTATGGTTGTAATTTAGTGTGTTCTAGCTGTCCATTATTATTTCATGAAAAAAGTTGTAATTTGATTATGTAAAAATAAGATAATGTGATTTTCTCCACCTTTCCTTATGTTATCAGAACCAAGTTACAAGCCCTAGCTCTTCTTCCTCTAATGGAGCCTCTTCTTGCAGAAACCATGGGGGCCCAACCTTGTGGTGAACCTCTCCTTCCTTCTCAGGCAATCTTTCCCCGCGCTTTATAGTAGGATCACTTCGCAGCTGGTGCGAGGCTCTTTTCTCTGCCATATTAGAAATCCCAAACCTGCGAAGAGAAGTTCAACAATCGTTGGAGTCCCTTCAGTCGACCTGCAAACCCTCCTCGGCTCTTCCCTACAGTTGAAAATCTCTATTGCAAGCTCTCTGGATCCTCCTGCAAGCCTTCTCTAGCAACATCTTTTGTCGTTAGATCTACCCTGCAACCCGATATCTTTCTGCTATAGGCCCTGCTCCACCGGATTCTCTTGTAGACCCATTGTTGTTCAATTTGTTCACGTTGGAACTTTCTTTCAGTAACAATAGTCGCCACCGCCGTAGCATCAACCTTCAGACTCCTCTCTTGCCACAATAACATTAGCTGATTCCTCTTCTGTGACAACCACGCAACAAACCTTCTTCCTACAACAACTGCGACCAACTTCCTCCCTATAACAAGCTACAACCCTAAGTATACATTGGGTTTATGAACAAGTACGGTATGAAGTCGTATTCCACTCCAGAGGTTAATCGTCCATTGTGTGAACATTGTAAGAAATTTGGTCAAAGGATAGGTGTTGAAGACTACATGAAAAACTTGAGCAAGGGAGGAAGGACTAAAACAGCTAGGCCCATGATGCTACCTATTCTAAAGGGTTGGCTGGCCCTAACCCTTTCACCAAGGAATAGCTGGAGGTGTTGAAGAAATTTCTTTCGAGCACAATTGAGTGGCCTACCAATTTAATGATACACCAAGGCATCATGTCCTCATATCTCGTTGACAATGGAAGATTTTGACATTGGATAATAGATTTAGGTGCTTCTGATCATATGACTGTAGATATTCATGCTCTCACTAACTACCATGTCATGACCCGACTTGATAGTTTAGAATTACCCAAGTTAAGCATTGTAGTTGGACTACACAATTGTTTTAAGACTATAAAATAAATCATCATAGCTTCTAATTAAAATAGTCCATAAAACCCATAAAGTATGTCCATAAAACCCACAAAGTATACTACACTGTAATCAAATCCAATCAAAACATCATAGTCTGAAAGTAAAACAATCACAATCCAACCTAACATCAATGTGAAATAAATAGCATAAGAAATTAAAACCATAACAAACAATCTACCATCTAGTATCATTAGTCACATCCTATAAACCAAGTTCTATATATCTGTCTTATCAACTTAATGTTTTATCGAAAAGAAATAATTAATTTAAATAGTAACTTTACTACAACTTAGTGAGCACTTATTAAATTAATATGCAAAATTTATCCATGATTGTCCAAAAGAAATGTGATTCATTAATTAATCAAAATGTAAGCTTTCATTTTAAAATAATCATTTCTATTATCAATTCAATTTATTTATTTTTCAACCTTTTTAGGAAATCATATCAGGATTGTCGTAATGCCCGGAGATATCCTCAAAAAGTTATACTCGTAGGTACCTTCAAATAATTGTATCTGTAGGTACCTTCAAAATTTTGCACCTAAAAGATACACTTGTATGTTTTTTTTTTCGTGTAAGGGTATAATAGCGTCCCCAACTAATGCCATAAGGGGGTATATTCTGATTGACTAAATCATTTACATTTATTTCCCTTTTTATTTTATACATTTAAAGTTATTAAACAACTATTTACTCTTTCCCATATCATTTATTTTCATTTCAAAGATCAGTTAGCTTTCCATATGCATATAATCAGAATAGCATGTATTTTTTAGGCAATAATGCATTTTATTTTAAAATGAAATATTAATTTAATAAAAATAAGAAATCAATTACTCGTCTAAAGCTTGAATGTCTTTCTGTTTCACTTGAATTCTCATTTTTTATTCCTTAATTAACACTTGTTGCGCCTTTATAAAAATCTTAGATATTCAAAAAATAAGTTTAACACAAACTTTTAATTAACATAATTATCTAAAGAAGATACATCAACCATAATTCTTACCTCTAAGTTACTCCTTGCCCACATAATCTCCATACATTCCTTGCTCGATCCCATTCTCTTCTTCTTTCACCAATTCAAAGATTTTCAACCTTAAATTTTTTTATTCAGAATTTCAATTAAACATTAATCTTAATAATTTAATATACTAATTTATTAATATAATTTCATAATTAACCACAAATATCTATCGTCTCCTCGTATGATATTAATAATTTCAGTCTTCCATTCTTACGAAGTAAAAGTTCTTCGATTAAACGTTTCTGTTATAAATTAATAATAAATATTACTGCTTATAATATTTATTTAAATTAATTAAATATGAAATTAAAACTTACCCTCACCTTAAGGCTCTGTTCGACTGCCCTTACTTTCACGCATGCGAGCTGCACTTCTTCCTCCTCCCTCCTACCTTTGGTGGCTAATCAGGCATGTTACGCTTTGCACGGTAGAGAAAAGCCTCACGATCCTTCCTCTTCCTCGTCTTCTTCTACTTTGGCTTCTTCTTCCGAGCGCACGCCAATGACCTTCCCTCGCTCGACTCCAGCATTGACAAGCACATTCTCCTTCCTCTTCTCCTTCTCCTTCACTGTTGTCTCTTCTTGTTCTTCCTCTTCGCGCTATTAGGGCACGACTCCTTAACTTCGCTCATGAGCCTCCTTTGCTTGTTGTACAGAGCCCTCGACGCTTCTTTTTTTTGTTTGGAGAAACCCTCGACACTTCTTCCCTCCTAAAGGAGTGAGATGTTCAACTCTCACTACTCTCTCTATCTTCCTGTTATCCCTTTCATGATTCTAATGAGATGACGTTTATAATCTATGGATGAGAAACTGTCGAGATAGTTATTTGAACCCCTTATGGTCGTTTAAAAAATACCCATTTTATTTTAATATTATTATTACTTGGTTAGACATACCAAGAGTTCACTAACTTCAATTTTAGCTGACTTGTTGATGGATCTCACTTCAGGATTGTTGGGAAATGAGAATTGAAAGTTTTAAAGATATTTAACTCTCTTCTGAGTTATATATTCCCCAATTAGATTGCAACTTATTGTCGATTAACAACCTTACTCGTAACTTGATTTGTGTTATTAAATTTCATTCTAACACTTGTGAATTTCATGTAGTGGATTTGGGAAAAGTGATCGGCAGTGTTGAATTGTATCAAGGTCTATATCTGCTCAAGAAAAATTATTCTTTTAACACACAAGTGCCCACTTCATACTCTTCCCTACTCATGAGGCTGATAGTCTGATTCCGTTCGAAGTCAAGTTCTATTTTGGCATCGTTGCCTGGGTCATCTTAATTTCCATTATGTTGCAATGCTATAATCTCATTTTTTTATTATTAAAAAATCAAGTATTTTTTAATGCAAATTTTGTCAATGGACTAAACATACTCGTCACATCTATTCTCTGTCCCAGTATAAACCCTTACATCCTTTCTCTGTCATCCACAGTGATATTTGGGAACCATCAAAATTGAAAACTATAAATAGAGCCAGATGGGTTGTTCCTTCTATTGATTACTAGACTAGAACTAGTTGGATATTCCTCAAGAAGGAAAATTTTGAAATTGTACGAATCTTTCATTCCTCCCATAACATGATTTCCACGCAGTTCTACTGCAAAATTCAGATCCTCAAAACTGATAATGTAAAGGAATACTTCAATTCTATCATTGAACCCTATCTTGCAAAGAACAGTTTCATCCATGTGTGTTTTTGTGTTAAAACTCAACAAAATGTGATAACTGAGAGAAAGAATAGACATTCTCGAGATATCTTGGTTTATAATACTTTCTCTGTGTCCCAAAAATTTTCATGGGAGATGTCATGCTCATTGTTCACTGCTCACAATCACTTACCTCATTAATAGAATGTCAAGCAGGAACATTGGATTCAAAACCCCTCTCAATCATGTGATGAAAAAATACCCTTATGTCAGAGTTTTCTCATCCAATCTTTCTTTAAAAATATTTGGCTATCCCTTTTTGTTCACATTCATCAACCAAACTGTACAAAGGCTGACCCAAAATCCATCAGATTTATCTACCTTGGGTATGCTTTTAACAAAAAGATGTACAAGTGCTATTCTCCCATTAGAAAAAAGTAGTATAAATCCATGGATGTTACCTTCTTTGAATGCCAACCCTACTATCCCAAATATGATATTTAGGAGGAGAATCTGGGCGAATATCATACTTGGGAACTACTCTAGATATTCATACTTATCGAGAGATCACAATCTATTCTACTCCCTACCTTACTTGGAATACTCACTCTGATCTAGAGTGATAACAACCTATTCTCTTTTCTTCTAACCACCTGTCTCCTAAGTTCCGCCAGTTGAGGACATCCAACCTGAGATTGACAATAAAGAGCTTTGTGTGTATATTATGAGAAAGAAATCTAATGAGCAGGATAAAGACAATATGCAACCATAAGATTGTTCACAACCAAACCTCAATTCACACATCTCTGAAGTTCCAAGGGAGGTGGAATCCAGTGGAAAAGTCAAAAAAAATTTAACAAAATATCCTATACATGATTATTTGGCCTATAGGAAGTTATCAATTTATAAACTTTTGTATCTAGTATTGATTGTATGCAAATACCCAAGTCTATTCATGAAGCACCTCACAGTTCAGAATGGAAAAAATCAATTGAAGATGAGATCCAAGCACTTGATCTAAATGAAACATGAATCTTTACAAAGCTCCCTCCAAATAAAAGCTCAGCTGGGTTCAAATGAGTTTTTAATTTCAAGTGTAAAACATATGGGAGCATTAGTAGGTTCAAGGCTATCAAAAGACATTTGTTCCAGTGACCAAGTTAAACACTGTAAGAGCGATGAGATATTTTCTAGGCATGGAAGTGGCCAGTTACAAGAAATGTATAATGATATCTCAAAAAAAGTACATCCTAGACTTACTAAAAGAGACATGAATGCTAGGATACAAACCCGCCGAGGCTCTTCTGGATTTCAACGAAAAGTTACATTCACGAGGATATAAATATCTTTGGAAAAATGTAAATGCAAGAGATTGGTGAGTAAGTTTATCTATCAGTCATATACTAGACCTGATATCGCTTACTCTATTGGTATTGTGACTCAACATATGAATAGTCTGAATGAAGAACATCTAAAGATGGGCATTATATTGAGATTCTTAAGAAGATCCCTGCAGAGAGTTACTATTTAAGAAATCAAACAAAAAGGAGGTAGAGGTTTACATTGATAGTAGTTGGGCAGGAGAACTCATGGATGGAAGGTCCACTTCTGGCAATTGTTCTTATGTCTAGGGAAATTCTGTCACCTAGAGGAGCAAAAAGCAAACTGTGGTCTGTAAAAGTAGTGCAAAGTCTGAGTGTCAGACACTTGTTTTGGAAATTTGTGAAGAAATGTGGATCCAAAGGTTACTAAGTGAGTTGAGATAGTTCATGATCAATTCCATAATGATTTTATGTGATAGCCAAGCCTCCATTAGTATTGCAAAGAATCTTGTACATCATGACAAGACCAAACACATTATGATTGATAGAGATTTTTTCTCTGAAAAGGTTAATAAAGACTGCATTCCGACTCATCTTCAATTCGTTGATGTTTTCACTAAATCTCTACCTCCAGGCAGTTTCACTAATTTTAATACCAAGTTGGGCCTTCACAACATCTATGACCCAACTTGAGGGGGTGTGGAATTCCGAGTTTTTATTTTAGTGTTTTTTTTAATTATTTTTTTTTGTTATGTCGCATTTCTTTCATTTTTTGGGTTAGTTTATCTTTGGTTAGTTAATATGATTGTATTTAAGTGTGTCGTAGTCGTTTCTTATTTTATAAGAAGAAGAGTTATAATTTGATTATAAAGAAATAAAAATTCGGTTTTCTCCACCTTTCTTTAGTAATTTATAGTATTTAGCGAGAGAAACGGAGAGACAGGAAGGGGATTATTTATTTTCATTCAGGGCAATACTTTAATAAATACAGTGAATCAAGTGCATAATAAAGGAGCAAGTGGGAGATAGGGATTTACGAGGATGTTAGCAAAAGAGCACTAAAGAGAGAGAGAGAGAGAAGGTGGAAGGGAGAGGAGAGGGGGAAGAGGGGGGGGGGAGAGAGAGAGAGAGAGAGAGAGAGAGAGTGACTAGTGGGAAGAAGGGAGTGTAACAAAATAGTAGTAAATACATATATAGAGAGAGGAAGTATAGAGAGAGAGAGAGTACTTTGTATGAAAGAGGGATGAAGGAAAGGATAGGCTACTATTCTAGCCTGCTTTGCATGTGTTTTCTTTTTTTATTATTTTTGTTTGTGCTTACTAATAGTATTTTACTAATTTTGTATGTGTGCAGATGTGATATACGTGCATGTTATTGTACTTGAATATGTAGGTATGGATGTGTTTGTAAGAGCCTTATTACGTAGATGGTACTATTCTTATTTTCTTTGTTTTTGTTTTGAAAAATCATAAATCTGAATCTTATATATTAGGAAGCATATATATTAAGAAACTTGATATTAAACAACCTAATTATAAGAGAAATAATTACAGGGTTCTTTCTATATTAGAGTTATTCCTAATTTAGAGAGTTGGGAGTGTGTTTAAATATGCAATATATGTTTTAGATTGAATAATAAGAAGAAAGGAAGTTTTCAGTCACATGATATTAGAGTTATGCACGTATAGTTGCATCCTCTATTCGGCTTCATTCACTACACGCGAGTGCGGCCTTGACCGCGTCGATCATCTTCGTCTGCGTCAATCCTTTTGACATTCTTCATCGATCTGGACTGTGTTGTTCGTCGGAGATTCCTCTTAAATTATCTGTCATTCGTCAAAGCGAATGTGGACTTAACTTGTGACCATTCTACCTGCATCATGCAACCTCATTTGCACTAATCAAAGCCTCGTCTTATTGCGACTGGATTATTGCGTCGACTTCTTCGTGGGCTTCGTCTTTGTCTCGAAGCAATTCATCTGTAACAATATCATTCATCTTTTGCTTGGGTTGGTTCCAGCTTCTCATTTTCTGTTTCGGTTGATTCTTCGGTTGTTGTGTTCCTCTATATGCTTGGTTTGCTTACGTCGATTTTCTCAATTTTGGGTTCCTCTATATGCTTGGCCTGTTTAGGTTTTGATTTCCTTGATTGTTGTGTTTGACTTTACCGATTCAAATTTTTTTCCTTTATTCGGTCAAGTTATTTGTCTCCTAGTGCTTTGACAATTTAGCCTTCAACACTGAATGACATCAGTTATGGCTAGTGAACACAAACACCTTGTGACATGTTTGGTTTCATTTGTGGTTAAGATTACTGATGAAAAGTTAATTAGTATTACTTGTTTTTGCTAGAATAAAATGTGAGACTATTTAGGGAGTATTTTTCAAGAGTCACCTCATTGATAATCCCTCAACTAAGACTGAGTCGAATTATTTTGGGTGAGTAGAGTGGATGCCCACTTGCTGACACAAATACAAAACTTTATCAAACTTGATCAATCTGTTCATATTGCTCACTACGACTGTGTTAAAGATGTGGAGGAATTGTATTTGTGTTTTCTGAAAGAAATCAACTCTCTATATTTTAGGATTTCTATGGAGCTGAGCAACATGATCAATCACTTAACGTGTATCACATGCACTTTAAATACGTAAAGAATTGAACTCACTAATGGCATTCAGTATTGATGTCCGAATTTAGCAGGCTCGAAGAGAAGAAATGGCTATTATGAGCTTTCTAATTGGTCTCAACTCTTAATATGAAGGTGTCAAACCACAGATCTTATTGGATTCTAAATGCAGTACTCTGAAGGAAGCTTATATTAGAGCACTACATACAATTTTGAGTTTTCATGCCTCATTCGTACAATATTTAGTGCTCTTGCTAGTTAGAAAAATACAGACAATAGTATATCTCAATCTCAAGACAGTTACAACATTGGAACTCCGAGGTAGCGTGCTATTACTATCATAAAAATGATCATATGAAAAGAACGTGTCCAAAGTTACTCAAAAAGAACTAAAAGGGTTTTATATCACAGTTAGCTCATTTAGTCAGTACTAGACCTAGGCATTTGGTGGGACGGGCTTGGTGTGAGTCAGACTTATTTGGGCTTTGACCAGTCAAATCAGATTCAGGTCGTGCTTGAGTCCGGTTTCTATTTATAATTCATAATGAGGCCCACCCGTTAAATGGGTAAGACTGACTCACAACCTTAAAAGAAAAGTGATTTTTCATATCAAAACTCATACTCAGATAATTTTGTTTAAATTTAATTTGAATGAGCCTCTAAATTATTATTTTAAAAAAGCTATTATAAGATTAAAATTTTAATTAATTTCAGATGTATTATTGCTATTTTGTAAAAAATAAATAATAAAGTGTTTAACATTTTCCTTGGAACATGTTGATTTAAAATATTAAAAAAAAGCATATTATGAATGATTTAAAGGATTTGCGGTAAAAGTTTTGAATTGATTTTATAGGNTCTGCTGCATCTTCATCAAGACCATCTGCTTCACATGCTTCTACATCTTGAGGTGAGTCAACTGAGACTCAACAGCAGTTATTACAGAAGATGATGACTCATATCCACTTTACCACTGATAAAGTTCAAAATCTAGAACATTTTGCTAAGCATACAAATAGGAATAATAAGAGAAAGAGTGACTTTGAGGAGAAATTACACCCAACTCTGGAGGGCCTGGTTAGAGGTGACCCAGGAGTAGTATTTCCTTAATATCCTCATTATCTTGACTATGAGCCTAAAGAAAAATGGTATAGTGGCGATTCTGAGAGTGGAAAGGAGTAGAGATGAGAGATGATGTGTTGGACTTGATTTGGTTTGATGTATTGTTATGTTTGTATTTTGTTATGGACTCTGTGATGTAGTACTGCTACAGATGCAGTTTTGTGATGTTGTGGACTATGTCTTATGTTGTGTTTTAAATTTTTATGTTCTATTATTGTTGTGATTGTTGTGTTAGATAGAATTTTGTTTTCAGACTTTTAGGGTGGTAACTGTTTTTTTTAGAGTACTATGGATTGGTTAGTTTAAAACTTAACTTAATTCCATGTCTTTTTTTTTTAAAGTTCAAAATCTTGTAGCTTAGATCTTAATTTTAAAATTCAGAAACTACTGCCCTGTATTTTTCTTTTATCATATTAGTGTGCTGTTTGCTTTTATACCAACTGTTTAGAAGTCTATTGAATCTCTACATGTTAAACTAAAATAAAAAGTTAGAAAATTTGATCAAAATTAATTTTACTCGTCTTTAGTTTTATAATTGTATAATTAGAACGTAAAAATTCATGTTAGCATGTTATTTCAATTTTCATTCTTGCCTATGNATTTTATAGGTATGAATTTTTTGTTATACATTTAGGTGAATTTAATAGCAAGTGTGTAAACATGAAATATTTAAAATTTTAAACTAGAACATCGCGGTATGTAAATACATAGGAATTGAGTATGTGTATAAATACCACAAAAAAAAAAAGATTTTCATACATACCACTCATCATTTTGTATTTAATTACATATCTAACACTTGGACATCTATTTTTATATATTTATCATTTTATCTATGCATGAAAGTTGTATTTCAAATTTAAAATTTGATCAAAATTAATTCTACTCCTGTCTTTAGTTTTATACTTGTATAATTAAGATGTAAAAATTCTTGTTAGCATGTTATTTTAATTTTCATTCCTATTTATATAATTATCTGATGCTAAACTGTTTAATCTATTAAAAAGNTCTATTGAATCTCTACATGTTAAACTAAAATAAAATGTTAGAAAATTTGATCAAAATTAATTTTACTCCTGTATTTAGTTTTATACTTATATAATTAGGATGTAAAAATTCCTGTTAGCAGGTTATTTCAATTTTCATTCCTGCCTATATAGTTATCTGATGCTAAACTGTTTAATTTGTTAAAAAAAATTAAGTTTGANAAAAAAAATGATTATGTATATGAAATTATATTAGGGAAGTAAAATTTGATTTTAGAAATGAGTAAGAAAATTCAGTAAAAATTTTAAGTAATGAAGAAAAACTTTAAGTTAAAAATTTTTATTATAGAAAATGATTAATATAAGTGACTATATGTAGTAAGAATAATTATATTTTTGAAAAATTTAGATAATTTAGATATTTATTTTTTTTAACTTAAATTTCTTTTATTAAAANTAACACTTGGACATCTATTTTTATATATTTATCATTTTATCTATGCATGAAAGTTGTATTTCAAATTTAAAAAAAAATTAAAAAGTTAATTTTTATGTGATATGAAAGATTTGATTGGTATTAATGTAAAGATAAAAATTTATAACTAGATAGAGAGGAGAAAGGAGGAAATTAACTATCTCGAAAGCTTGCGATTGCAAACTATTCCTATGAAACATGGTCATTGGGCAGGTCGGGCTTAATGCGGGTCGAACTTATTCGGGCTTTGACTAAGTCAAGGTGGGCTTGGGCCTGACCGAGCCCGCTAATTTTCTTTATAGCCAAGCCTCCCCATTCTAAGCGGGCTTATGACGAGCTTGGCAGGTCACCTTGACCTAATTCCCAGGTCTAGTCACTACTAATGATGCCTCTTCAATTTAGACTCTCTCTATCTCACAAATGAATATGCTAAACTCATCAAATTTCAGGAAGCATCCAAGAAAATTCACATTTATCGCTTCTGTTGAGTTTGGTAACAATGATACTTTTCTTTTTTCCGCTTGCACACAATGTTCATTGATCTGCAGATTACATGATAGGTAATCCAAAATTCTTTTCTAGCTTTCATAAGCATGTCTTTCTTCACTTTAGCTGATGGATCTACCTTTAATGTTAATTTTTCTGGCGACATCAATTTTTCACCCATATTGCGTCTAAGTTTTGTTTTCAGTTTACATCAATTTTCTTTTAATCTTGTTCTGTTTGCAAAATTACACGTGCTTTTAATTGTTGTATCTTATTCTTTCCCGATCATTGCCTATTTTAGGATCTTATGACAAAAAAGATTATTGGTAAATTACAAGAATCTAGGGGGTATATATTTTGGATAAAGAGGTATATCGACTTGTACCCAGTTGCAACACCTTATCTCCTTTTGAGATTAATTGTAGATTAGGTTATCCATCATTATCAATGCTAAAAAAAATAAATCATCTATTTCAACATTCATCTTTTTTAGATTGTGAGCGTGTCAATTTGTTAAACACCATCATTTGTATTCTATTCCCGAAGTTAATAAAAGAGTAAGTCATAGTTTTCATTTGGTTTATTCTGATGTGGTGACCTTTTCCTATTTTATCTAATAGATTTCATTATTTTGTATCGTCTGTGTATGATTTTTTCTGTATGACTTGACTTTATTTTATGGCATCTCGTGTTGAGTTACTGACACATTTTTAATCTTTTTTTTGTCGAAATTAAAACTAAATTCAATATTTTGATTAAGCTTTTAAGAAGTTACAATATTATATAATATTTTCATCATTTCAGAAGTATAACATTTTCATTGTCGGTCTCAAGCCCGGATGTGAAAAGTGGTGGGTTGCGTTAGATAGTCGATAACCAACATAGAATTTGTCGAAAAAATCATGACTTGGAATCCTTTTAATCATTGTGTAAGTGCTAGGGCGTCTTCTGGAAGCGACGCGCTGTATATAGCTTGGATATAGTGAAAAGTGTGCAAAGGTCGCTACACTGGCACCTGGGTGTAGTGTCAAATAAGCAAGAGTTCCTACATCATGGACGAATGCAGGTAAATAAGTTAGTTAATGAAACTAATGGAACTAATATTAGGATAGGATCTTGAAATATATGTACTCTCGATAATTAATTAATGTAACTAATTGATATTATGATTCACAGAAAAATTAATATCTTATGTATTCAAGAAATTAAATGGGTTGGAGAAAAGGCTAAGGAGATTCATAACTTGAGTTTTAATCTTCGGTATTCATAACTTGAGTTTTAGTCTTGGTGTATGCTTTTTGTTGATGATATCCTCTTGTGGAAAAGACGAGAGAAAAATCCAAAAAAAAACTTGAATTATTGAGGTCTACATTGGGGTATAAATGCCTTTATTTGAGTAGAACTAAAATCGAATACATGTAATGTAATTTTTGTAGTGGTAGCTCTAGTGACAGAAGTATAACTTTGGGTGATCACATTATTAGAAGGTGGGAACGATTTAGATATCTTGTGTCTGTTGTTCAAAGCGATGGAAATATAAAAAAGTTGTGAATGATTTAGATATCTTGGGTATGTTGTTCAAAGCGATGGTGATATAGATGGGAGATGTTAATAGTAAAATTCAAGTTGGTTGGTTGAAGTGGAGGAATGCTTCGGGCCTTTTGTGTGATACAGTAGAGAATTCAAGTTGGTTGGTTGAAGTGGAGGAATGCTTCGGGCCTTTTATGTGATAGAAAAGTACTAATTCAAGTTGGTTGGTTGAAGTGGAGGAATGCTTCAGGCCTTTTGTGTGATAGAAAAGTGCCTCTTAAGCTGAAAGAAAAATTTTATAAGACGGTGGTGAGACCTGCAATGCTTTATGGAGCTGAATGTTGGCCTTTAAAAGAGAAGCATAATACTAAGTTAAGTATTGCCGAGATGAGAATGATTAGGTGAATGAGTGGCTTTACACTTAGAAATAGAATGCAAAATGACGAAAAAAATTAGATTTAGGGTCTGTTTGGCGCAGCTGTGGATTATTTATAATCTGCTGATAAGCAGATTATTCTGATAATCTGATAATCTGCAGATTATCAGAATAATCTGGCTTGCTGTTTGGGGCAGCTTATTCAGACCAACTTATTGATGGTTAAATGACATTCATGCCCCTTTCTGAATCAAAATTGTTTGGGGCAGCTTATTCAAAATAGCTTATTGATNTATATATATATATATATATATATATATATATATATATATATCTGTGTGTGTGTGTGTGTGTGTGTGTGTACAGGAATAAAAACTAAAAATAATATGCTTGTAGGAATTTTTTACATCCTAAATATACCAGTATAAAAATCAAAAATAGGAGTAAAAGTTAAATTGATCAAATTTTAATTTACTTAACATATAGAGATTCATTAGACTTCTATGCAGTGGAGGATAACATAAAATCACACAAACACACTAACAAAATTTACAATTGCAACATAAAGAAAATATTTAGTAGTAATTTGAAGATTTTAAACATTAAGTTCTTAAGTGAAAATTATTTAAATTCTAAAGCTTCCTAAAATACAGGATTAAGTTCAACACAAACTAAATAAATACACTAAACAACATGTTTAACACAATTACTACCACAAAAAAAACTACTCACAATAACATAAATACATCACATCAGTGTCTAAAAAAATAATAGTTTTAACAAATACAACTCAAAACAAAATAACAGTACAATATAACTGTACCAAAAAATGTTTACAATAATAATAAAAAAAACTAAACCATAGAACTCAGTCTAATCATCTTCCTCGTCAACATCACTCTCATTACTATGTTAAACAGCTGCAAGCTCATATGATGGATATTTTGGATATTGAAGGAAAACTACACTCTAGTCAGCTCTCATGAGGTTTTTCATAGATGAGTGGAATTTCTCCTCATAATCACTATGTCTCCTCATATATCCATCTATGTGATCTGCAAAATTTTCTAAATTTAATACTTCTTTAGCGGTAAAGTTAATGTTGTCTAATATCCTCAGCAATAATTGTGACTGTGAATCAGATCCAGAAGTCTGACCTTATGATGTCGAAATACGTGAAGTAGAAGCTCAAGATGTAGAGGCATCTGAATTGCTAGAAAATCCACCACTCCAGCCAAAAATTGAATAATGTGAATAAGACTTCACATTGAAACTAGTGATGGGCTTGAGTGGCTGTAGTATCTTCTCCTAGCTATCAAATCTAACTCCTGCCTACTCACATAATAAAGAGATCAAGGATGTGAATCTCAAACCTGAAGTTGTAGCAGCGATGATAGAACTGGTATTTAGATCATAAATTAGAGCTCCAATTTTGATGGGGGATTGAACCGCTAAATACAATAGTTCAAGGTTTCTTTATCTCGAGTCACTTCACTAAGGTGATTTGTAGGCAACAGACAAGCAGAAATAAAGTAGTACCACGCCTTCGCTGTGGCATCCAACTTTGAAGTAGAGAAGTTCACTCTTCTTTCATTAGCAATTTTCCACAATCCCATTCCACCAGTAAACGATGAAAAAATCTTATCTAACTCCTCCTCATTCAGACTATAGATTGAATAAAATCATAAGGTGCTAGGGGGCAATTGATAAAATTGATTTATTACTTCTGTGATTTATTGTGAAATTTATATGATTTTTAGAAATGGCCCCAAGGATGAAGAGGAGCAAAAAAAAGCTCAATTTGATTCAAACAAATTTTTTAGTTTGAGAGCTCACAATTGATACAATGATGCACTACAGTTGAGGAAATTTAGAGTGATGTTTCAAGTGTCCAGGAGGAGTTGTTGAGGATGTTATTGTTTGCCGACAGTAAGAGTGATTTTGCTATTTTTCTATTATGACTGTTATCTCTGTTGTTTGGGAGTTCTATGCAAATGTCCCCGAGGTTGAAGAAGAAGGATTCATGGTTAGAGGGAAACAAGTACCTTTCTCACAGAGAAGTGAAGCTCTAACCTCAAGAAGATCAAATCTAACAAATTTTGCTTGAAACCACCAAGAAATCTTCACTTAAATTGATGCACTAGCTCTACAAATTGTGAAAACCGAAGGTAAGGGATGAAGTTGGGGGAAAAATGGAGTTTTTTGGCATAAAATTTCACTTTAAACTGTTTGTGAATCAGTTTACGTGAACTGACACTTAAGTGTGAATGGTTCGGCGCTTAGGTGCCAATCTCTTGGGTTAGCCTACGCTTAAGCACGGGGCCTTGACGTTTACGTACCAGTGCACAATTTTTGACATTTTCAGTTTTAAGTAACATCCGCTTCTAGCTTAAGTCCTTACTCCTAAATGGTCTTATAAATCTTTAATATCTATTTTCTTCCCTTTCAACTCTCCTCTTCCTCAAGATTCACCAATCTTAACTAATTTGATTCAACATAAAATAACATGAAATTTCACAAAAACAAACACTTATATTAATTCACAAACAATTACAAACATTTTCAACGCATAGATTCTCAATCTGAAGAATCTTGGATGAGATAATTCCTAACACAAACACAAAACAATCATAACATTAAAAACATACTAAACAAACATAACATAATTAAACAAGCACTAAACACACAAACAATAAATAAAGAACTTAATTCCACTCTCCTTCCGGTGAAATGATTCCTAGCCTATCTTTAATCTCTCCTTGGGAATTAGGAATGTAAATCTGATATAATGGACGGTGTGAAGAGCTGCGGTTAAGTCTTCTTCAATTTATTTGTTTTTCAAATATATAGCCTTGTCCACTTTTTTTACAAAACTAATCTAGCTAAATTGCATCTTAAGTTGTCATCCCATATGCTCCAGATCTGATTTAGCTTCCATCACTTTTGCTTCAATTGAAGTCATGTCAGCTTCAATTTTAGGGATTTTCTCTGTTATCCCTTCAGTACTAACAGTTAGGAAACCATTGTATAACTCATGTGCACTTTGACTAATGAATTTCTTTTTCATATCTTCCTCTTTCTTATTCAAATCAGTCTCCCATGATGACATCTTTTTAAGAACTCTCACTCTTCACTTAGAATTTAGGGCTAAATTGAAGTGTGGTGAGACTTCTCATTATAACCTTCTATTTATGGGCTCTAGATCATGCCTAAAACTTCTAGACACATTCTCAGACAATGATCCCTTATTTAGACCAACTAAATCATGTTTAAAACTTCTAGAAATGTCATTTAGCATGATTAAGCGTCAGTGAATAATTTAGCACAAGTCAGCTTAACGTCCAAAAACTCATTCTAACATGTCTAAGTCATCTTTTAAGGTCTTAGAATCTTTACTAAATCACTATATATTCATTATACTAGCAAGATTTTCTAAATCAAACACAACAACATAAGATTCAAAACAAACACACAGACAAATATGGGTTGCCTCCCACAAAGCGCTTGGTTTAACGTTGTCAGCCCGACATAACAAGTGCTTGTTTAGGTTGACCCAACAACATAAGATCATTCAATTTAAGTTGATCCCCTAAAAGGTGGGGTTTAAGCATGTGACCATTCACTCTAAATATTTTATCAGTTTTAGGATTTTTTATATCCATAGCTCCATAGGTATAAACTTTTATCACAACAAATGGGCCCATCCACCTGGACTTAAGTTTTCCTGAAAATAATCTCAACCTTGCATTATATAACAAAACTTTTTGCCCTTGCTCAAAATTTTTCGTAAGAATCCTCCAATCATGCTACATCTTCATCTTTTCTTTATAAATCATATTACTTTTATAAGATTCATTCCTTATCTCTTCAAGCTCATTTAATTGCAATAGTATTTTCTCACTGAAATTATTTAAATTGTAGTTTAATTCTTTAATAGCCCAATATGCTTTATGCTCAAGTTCAATTGGTAAGTGACAAGCTTTCCCAAATATTAGTATGTAGGAGACATTCTTATAAGAGTTCTATATGCAATCCTAGAAGCCCACAAAGCATAGTCAAGTTTGACTGACCAATTCTTTTTTGTTAGATTCATAGATTGTTTAAATATTCTTTTAATTTCATGATTGGATAATTCAGTCAAACTACTTGTCTAATGATGATAAGCAGTAGAAATTTGATGGTTAATATGATATTTCTTTAACAATTTCTCCATCATTACATTTCTAAAATGAGTTCCCTCAGTTATGATCACTCTCGACATCCTAAATCTACAAAATATGTCATTCTTAAAAACTTTGTAACACTTTGAGCATCACATCGAAGTAAAGCAATAGCTTCTATCCATTTGGATACATAGTCTACTGCTAACACTATATATAAATTTTTGAAAGATGGTATAAATGGTCCCATGAAATCTAATCCTCAAACATCAAATATCTTAACTTCCAACAAATAATTTAGCGGAATCTCATTTCTCCTATAAATATTTCATACTTGTTGACATCAATCACAAGTTTTGATATAAGCATTAACATCTCTAAAGATTGTAGGCCAAAAAAATCCATATTACAAAATTTTGTGTGTTGTTTTATCAAGGCCAAAATGTCCCCCAAAATTAGAATTATGATGTTTTTGGATAATTTCATAAGTTTCTTCCAAAGGCACACATCTTCGAATAATAAGATCATTTCCTTGTTTATATAAAAAAAGGTCATCCCAAAAGTAAGTCTTAGCATCAGATAAAAATTTACTCTGTTGGTATGCCATTCCATAGGGTATCATATCACTAACAATGAAGTTCACAATGTCGGCATACCATGGAACATGTCACTCATTAACATAGAACAATTCTTCATCTAGAAAATGTTCATTAATCTCTTTTTCAAAATAGAGTGATTTAATTCTCAGCTCCCTTCATATCTCCTATCTCAAAGTCAAATTCTTACAAAACAAGAATACATCTTATAAGTCTTGGTTCTACATCCTTCTTTTTTATTAAATACTTAATAGCATAATGATTAGTATGCACAACACATTTAGTTCTAATTAAGTATGATATAAATTTATCAAAAATATATACTACTGCTAATAACTCTTTCTCAGTTGTGGTATAATAAATTTGAGCTTCATTAAGAGCTCTACTATCATAGAAGATTATTTTGAAATATTTATCATGTTTTTTTCTAGAACAGCTCCAATAGAATAATCACTAGCATCACATGTTAGTTCAAAAGGTTTTTCCCAATCCAGGAAAATAATAATTGGTGTAATGACTAATTTTTCTTTTAATAACTCAAAAGCTTTTAGGCATTCCATATCAAAAATAAAAAATTACATCTTTTTTAAGTAAATAGCATAGAGACTTGGCAATTTTTGAAAAGTTTTTAATATACCGCTTATAGAATCGAACATTTCTTAAAAAACTCATAATTTCCCTCACACTTGTTGGGTAAGGTAAATTAGTGATTACTTGAATTTTTGCAAGGTCTACTTCTAAACCATTTTCCAAAATCTGATGTCCTAAAAAAATTCCTCTTGCTACCATAAATTGAAATTTTTCCCAGTTAATGACTAAATTTGTTTCTTCATAGCGTTTAAGAACTTTTGGTAAATGTTCCAAACATGATTCAAATGAATTTCCAAACACTGAAAAATCATCCATAAAACTTCAATTTTTTCGATTAAATCATAAAATATAGCCATCATACATCTTTGAAATGTAGTAGGGGCATTACATAAACCAAAGGGTATTCTTTTAAATGCAAATGCATTATAAGGACTGGTAAAAGTTATTTTCTCTTGATCCTCCAGAGTTATTTGTATTTGGTGATAACCAATATATCCATCCAGAAAATAAAAGTATTTATGCCCAGCTAGTCTATCCAACATTTGATCTAGAAAGGGTAGTGAAAAATAATCTTTCCTAGTGGCGAGATTTAATTTTCTATAATCAATGCATATTTGTCACCCTATGACTTATCTTGTTGGTATTAACTCATTATGTTCATTCATAGTCACAATCACTCCTCCTTTCTTAGGAACACATGGAAATGAACTAACCTATGCACTATCTGAAATAAGGTAAATAATTCCAGCATCTAGCTACTTTAAAATCTCTTTCTTAATAATTTCTTTCATAACAGGATTTAATCTCTTTTGAGGATCAACCCTGGGTTTGTAGTTCTCTTCCATATGAATTTTATGAATACAAATTGAAGGGCTGATTCCTTTTATATCAACATCTGTCCATTCAAATGCTTTCTTCTAACTCTTTACAGTTTTCATTAATCTCATTTCTTCTTCTATAGTTAAATTTAAGAAAATTATAACAGGTAATGTTGAGTAATCACCAAAAAGGCAAACTTTAAATGTTCAGGAAGTAACTTCAACTCAAGCTCAGGAGGTTTTTCAATTGATGGATAAAAAGATTTTTCTTTTTGTCATGTCCAAAACTTCAAAACTTTCTCAAACATAATTTGAATCTTCCTTGTAAAAATATTCAAATTGATCTAATTCCTCTTCTTGCTCGTTTTCCAACTCTTTCTTTTCTAATTTGCTTTCATAAGTTATTTTGAAATGACATTCACTTAGATATTTTATCACACCCATTCTATAGCAATGATCATCTTTACCTTTTGCAGAATATTTCATTGAATTAGAAATATTAAATGTAACTTTCTGATCATTGACATGCATAGTTAATTCCTCTTTTTGCACATCTATCATTACTCTTCTTATAGCTAGGAAAGATCTCTAAAAAATGATAATATCTCATTATCTTCCTTCATATCTAACACAATGAAATCAACAGAAAAGATAAATTGATCCACATTGAAGAGAAAAATTTTCTATGTTATTTTATCAACACCAAAATATCCCCCAAAATTAGAATTATGACATTTTTGGATAATTTCATAAGTTTCTTATAAAGGCACACATCTTAAAATAATAAGATCATTTCTTTTTTTATATAAAAACTTGTCATCCAAAAAATAAGTCTTAGCTTCAGATAAAAATTTCCTCTTCTGTTGGTATGCCATTCCATAGGGTATCATATTAATAACAATGAAGTTTACAATGTCAACATATCATGGAACACACCACTCATTAATATTAAACATTTCTTCATCTGGAGAATGTTCATTAATCTCTTTTTCAAAACAGAGTGATTTTTCCAATTCAAGCCTGGATAGATGATCAACAATTTAATTCTCAGCTTCCTTCCTATTTGCTTTCTCAAAGTTAAATTCTTGCAAAAGAAGAATTTATCTTATAAGTCTTGATCTTACATCTTTATTTTTCATTAAATATTTAATAGCAGAATGATCAGTATGCACAACACATTTAGTTTCAACTAAGTATGATATATACTTATCAACAACATTTACTACTGCTAATAACTAGCTCTCACTCTAGAGTTCTCTCTTCTCCCTCCATCTGGAAGCTAACATCTTGTATCAAAGCATAAAACTATAAAACAAATTGGGGGCTTTAGGTTGCCACTCTAAAGTCCTCTAATTCTACACTCTTTAAAGTTTGTTTCCCTATTTATTTGCACTCAATCCCATAAACTACATTCTCATTCATGAAATCAAATATGATTCTTACCATTTGTTGGATGTGACAATACCATCTCGGATCTTACATGTTCTCACAATTGGTATTAACATCTTAATTGGTCAAATCAAGAAGTAAATGAAGTAGAAGGTTTAAAATCATCATAATTTCTTCCAACATTAAAGACTAATACTTCACACAAATTCCATCCAATACTTAATTACTTATCATTTTAAAGAAAAAAATAAAGAAAACTACTCAGAATTCATGGAGAAAACACAACCACACTTGATTTTGAAAGTAGAAATCATACACACAAACAAGAAGTCTAAATTAAAACCAAAGGTACTCACAAAGATGAAAACTTTTCTCAAAATCATCTCCACCAAAGTCTTGAAGTTCCTTTAAATCTCTTCCTTCACTTATAATACAAACTACAACTTAAAATAAAAAGAAAAGTGGGAGGCGGCAGCAACGACATGTGTGGTGGTTGGCTTTGGATCTTATGGATGATGGTTTTTATTGATGGATTCAAATCTTCTTTTATAACTTTCCAAAATGTGCCTTGGTGTCTCTTCAAAATGTGTTCCCATTCAAAGAATCTTCTAGAAGTTGCCTCCTTTCAAAAGAAAATTGAGTATTTTCGTGTCCATTAACTATTTCCCATGTTTTCACCAAGGGTTTCTTCAAAAACCTCTTAAAAAATTCATCCAAATTCAATGAATCATCAACTAGCTACTTCTGGCGTTTAAGCGCGAGATACCTGGCGCTTAGGCGCAGCTCTCTCTGTTTAACTGGTGCGTTAGTGTTAGTCCTGGGCGCTTAGGCGCCTCAGTTCATTTTTGCACCTTCTTCAATTTTTGCTCAAAATTTGATCCTTTTTCACTCCTTTCATCATTTTTCATCCATTTGATTATACCTGAAAGAAAAAACGCACAAATACCTTTCATTAAAGTGCAATATCTTAAAAAATATGTACAAAAATATGTACATAAAGACTATATATTTTAGGTGTATCAGTATCTACACCCAAAGGCAGCATGACCATGCTGCAAGACAGAGTTCATGACATGATTAAGTCATGGGATGGCACAGCCACACTGCACCTTCCAGTAGTTGCACACAAGCTACCTTCAACATACTCATGCCTAAAGGTGACTTGACTATGCTGCAAGATAGTGAGCTTAGCATAATTATGCCAGCGAGTTTGTGTGACCATGCCAGCCCCATAAGCAGAGCAGCATGACCACACTCGAGCCCAGCGTGACCACGCCAGCTCACCCAGATTTCAAAATTTTTCCTGGAAACCCTACGGAGGCATGCCACCTAGAGCTGAATTTTTCAGGCCTTTTTTATATTTAAGGAGGTCTACTTGAGATTATGAAAAAGCTAGGAGATTAACCTTTTTGGCATGTCCTAAGTAGTTTTGATTAGCCATTTTTTACTTAATTAAGAGGCACTTTAGGGATTTTTCATGGGGAGGTTGGTTTAAGCTTTCTCTCTTCCTCATTTTACATATCTCCTCCTCATAGTTTTAGGGCTAAATCTTAGAGAACTTGGGAGAACTTGGGAGAACTTGGGAGAACTTAAGGGATAACTCCATTTTCTTCCTCAAGGGGCTTAGGGTTTTCTTGGAGCATAGAGCTTGGAGGAAGGAAAAGGAGGGAGACTCTTCCTCTTTCAGAAATAGAAGCTCAAGGGAGTTGGATTTCTCTTAACTTCTCTCTATTCTTCCATCTTCTTCCTTATCTTCCATCACTTCATTGAATTGTGTGAGCAGAGTTTTGTGGGGAAGAGCTTGACTACAAGGAAACCAATTGTATCCTCTCTTACGCTAAAGGAGAGCTTCATCCTAATTTAGGGAAGAATCCCTGGAGCACCGCCTAAGCTTTACTGGAGCTCAAAACTTTACTGGATTCTCATCGAACTCTCCTTTGATTGGAGAGCTTCTTTTTTTTTAGAGAAGAAATGGAACGAACCTCACCAGAGCTTTGTCAGAACGTCACCATCTCTCCTACCACTAGGAGAGCTTCATCCTACCTGAAGAAATGTAGCTTTCTTAGCTGTCCTTATGTTTAATTTTTACCAAATTTTATGGGTTTGATTGAACAAGCTAGGTTGGTTGGTCGGCTGACACTAGTCGGCATAGTTATGTGCCTATTGATTGGTTATTTTTTTCCTAGAGGAAGCCATAGGTTAGGAAGCTTTCATTTAGACACATTCCTAATGAATTTGAGAGATTCCCTTGTGAACCTTTAAGTCTACACCTAAGCAGGTCAGAATCCCAATTTCTCCTTGATTTAGCATTTCCAACCATCCTTGGTGGGGTTGGGATATTCATATTTTATGAAGTGAGAAAACCATTATAGCTAGCTGACATTGCAAAATCATGAGTTATGGAATGGAAAAATCATTGTAGCTAGTCCATTCCATACCATTGTGGAGAGTTTCCTTTTATAAATTTAAGGGTGAAGCTTCCCAGATGCTTCATCAAAGAAGGTGGTGGCTATGTCGCATGTCCAAGTGCTAAAACCTAGGAGCCTATGTGAGATCATTATACGAGTGTGACTCAATGTCAAATGTAATCATTCATATTGTATGATGCATTGTGTCCTGATATGTGCCTTGTGTGAAGCATGTCACATTAGCCCATTGTTTTAACTGGTTGCCTCAGCCCGATTGGCATAGCACATCACCTTAACGGGCCACTTGCTTTGGTCGGCATGACACATCAACTTGACAAGACACCCCAGCCTGGTTGGGATAGCACATTGCCTCGACCGACCACTATTGCACTCTTTTTTGGTGAGGTCTAAATTCTTCTCCTAGAATTTGGGATCTAGCCTTGGGACTTTTCTTTTAACTAGAAGACTAGTGATGGGACCCACCCCACCTAGGAGTTCTAGCCACTTCTTGGCTGCTTTGTGAAGTCTCACATGGATTGTCCTAAAAAATCAAAACTTGGTTGAGTTGGTGAAGACCAACATGAAGAAGCTTAAAAAGAGTTCCCCATAGGAGCACGAGGCCTTAAGAAAACCCTTGTGACTTGGAGGTTGACCCATATACCTCACCACACTCACTACAACCTCCAAACCTCACTACACCTCACTACACCCCCATATACCTCTTTCTTACATGCCTCACCCATGTACCCCAAGTCCAACCAAAATCACCCAAAACTTCTTAAAATTTAAAGTTACCCAGATTACCAAATCATACAAGTTTCACCCAAGATTACCAAATTACCCTAGTTTCACCGAAAATTCCCAAAGTTCACCAAATCCACCCTAAATCCAACAAAATTCCCTAACTTCCTTGAATTTACCGAATTCCACAAATTTCCATAAAATCCCCCTAAATCCTAGTCAAGACCAAAATGCACCAACTCCAAGTCAAATGCAATTTTTTATGAACCCTAAATTCAAGGTTACATCCAATTTCACCCCTAAGTCCAAAATTCATCAAAATTGAACTATCATTACAAATCCAACTTCACCAAGCCTAACCTATAAATTCCATTATGAAAAATGTAAGACTTCATGAATCCCATCATAATTTAATTTTTAATACCATCAAAACCAAATTTAAGCACAAAACTACCCGTTTCATGTTATAATTCAAAATCTCATAACTAAAGCCCAATGTCCAAATCTCTGAACCTAAGCCCACATGAAAATATTCAACCCCCCATCATCAATTTAATGAAGCCTAAAGTCCCAAAATTTTAT
>JXCR01138858.1:98308-121081 GCA_002079205.1 Phalaenopsis hybrid cultivar | reverse complement strand
CCCCCCCGTAATGCATGAAATTGTTACCCTTCTCCTTTGATACAAGCCATGTAGGCCATGCATGAGCCATAGGAAAGCCATATAGATTTATCCAAGCCAAGTGGAAGCCATGAAGCCATGTGCAAAGCCTCCAGAGAGCCACCATTCACTAAGTAGCAAAAAAAGGAGCTTCTGTAATGATCTTCCCAAAATACCTTACCCCCCTCATGATTCACTCTAACACATGGTTAAGTCCTAATCTCTATAATATGGACTTAACAATCAAGCTACAGGGCTGGCCATCAGACCAAGCCACCTTGGAGGCCAACCAAGCCCATTTTCATGAGCCTATCCTAAATCAATCCCGATCCAAGCCTAAACCCCTTTCCATTTTGATCTATCACACTCACCCATGCTTGGGCATAATTAGCTTCACAACTCTCCACCCCCCCCGACCTCCCACAATAAAAAGGTGACCTCCATACGTGGACCGGCCACCATGGTTGCTGGAAAACCCAAATCCGAGAACCACCACAATGGCTCAAACTCAAACATAAACCCATCCAATGTGCCTCACTCCTATTGGTCTTTTTTCTTTTGTTTCCCCTCCATATAAGCGTCACCTTGCACCCCTTTCTCTAGTCAATTGAAGCCCCTGACTGAGCCTATAAAGCCGCCAACCCACCACAACCAAATGGAGAGAGTGCACAAAATTTTGGGAAACTTTGCTAAAATCATTCCAAACCTTGCTTAAACTCACACAAAGCTCATCCTCATCATCTTTAGCCCTTCTTCACCACTGTTAAACCATATTTTCCAATTGAAAATTAGGACATTTTCAGCCATTTCATCAACTCTACCAAAACCTCAAATTGATTGTTCCAAAAGCTTTCGCACACTCCAAAATTACTTTTCCAATTAAAATCCCCCTCTTTCGAGGCCTCTAACTTAGTGTTGAACCAAACCAAATCCACCAATTGGTCTAAGTTATACCTAGACCCATCCATAGAGCAAATCAACACTTGGAGGAGGTTCAGGGGACCAAGGTCCAGTTTCACAACTAACCCAATTGAGACCTCACCTTTTGGGCAAATGTTTAAGCTTAGAACTTCCATTTTTTCCTTGATTTGGGCATTTTTGAAAGGAATTATCAATCTATGTCCACTTAGCCATGTAGATGTGTTTGCCTCACTTAAATGAAGCAATATGAACAAACCCCATCAAATTTGGTTAAGTATTAAGAGAGATATTAACTTTAGAGTGTGGAACATTCTCGGCTTAAAGGCCATTTAGGATGAAGTTTGGATTCCATCCATTCCCGTGTATTTGAAACGAATGGCATGGATTGGTTTGAACAATGGAACGATTCAATTAAAGGCCCCAGAGCATGGGTGACTGAGCAGCCCACGTGGAAAGTACAATGAATGGGAGGGCACCATACAGAGCTTCAGAGATGCCGAGGATGAATTGGCGCCAACGTGGTTAAATAGAAAATTATGGGTATTTTTTATTTAATTAAATACAAAAAATGAAATATAACTTTAAAAAATAATCTTGGTGAAGGAAAATCAGAAAAATAAAAGAAAAGTACACCTTTGCTCAATGAACCAAGGAGAATTTAATGAATCAAAATTTGAAAATGTTTGTTTATTTTTTTATTTTTAATTAATTAAATGTCCTAAACTTTATTTGAATCATATATAATTAAATACTAGTCTCCATGACATAAAACCTTTAAGGTTTATTCTACATGTGATTAGGGGTGTTCTCTAATATTTCCAAGGTCAAAGAGCACCTCTAATCCTAAAAGCCATAATTTTCCATGATATCCACCTTTATGTTGTTAAAATAATTATGAAAAATAAAATACAAGTAAAAAAAAACATGAGATAAAGTTTGAAGGGTTAAGCAAAGTTAGAGTAACTAAAGAAAAATAAAAAAGAAGTTAAAATCAAAAACTCATTTTCAGAAGTATTTTTACAAAAAAATAATAATAAAAATAATAAATATATAAATATAATTCAAAATGCCACAAAATTACCTTTGATTGAAGATAACGACTTGAAGATGCAATCATATAATTCTTAAAGATAGAGGATATATTTTGAATACCTCAATATATTTTCTTATGATTCTACAAATTATTGATTTAAATAATTATAAAAAATAAAATATAGGAAAAAATTACGAAACAAAGTTTGGTGAGTTCACTAAGGTTAGAGAGACTACTGAAAATTAGAAGTAGGTTTTAAAATTAAAATTGTAATTTTCTATTTATTTTCCTATTAAAAATTATTTAAAAATTATAAAAATAAAAATATAATTCAAAAAAATTATGAAAATGACTCCCATTGGTCCTCTGATTTAAATTATATCATAAATGTTTTTAAGGATAGAAACTATATTTGGGTAATTAACTTAAATATCATCCAAAATTAATAATTTGGGGTTAAATAAGTACAAAAAATAATTAAAACTTAGAAAAATATAATTTAACTTCTAATTTCTTGAATAACCCATGAGTAAGACATCAATGAAGATTCATGGCCATTTGATTAAATGTATAATTGTCATGGGATACAAACCCTAAGGGGTATAGTGGTAATTTGAAAACTTACTCTCCAACCCTAACTTAACCAACTTTAGGGTAGTTCGAGGGATAGGACATTAAAATGATGATGGTAAACTCATTGAAGTAATTGAAACATAAAGGTACAAATAAAAAAAAATTTGATGATCCAAGAGTGAAGGGTGTGAATTGGCAACAACCAAGATAAAAACAATGTTTTCTTCTTCATTTTTGAGTTGTTTGATACTAGCTTCCAATTAATTCATAGCTTCATTTATTGGTGACCTTTTAACATGGTTCATATCAACTGGAATATATCGAGGCTCTTGCATTGACACAAATTTGATTTTATGGTTTGTTTTTATTAGAATTAGTTTTAGGACTTCATGTCTCCATAACTTGTAATACATTCCCTGCATCAAATGGAATGGGAAATAATGACTCTACTCTCATATCATTTGATCGGATAGGTGATTTAATATCCTCTAGTAAGGACTTGATGGATGCATCTTCCCAAATGTGACATAAAATATAGGGAGGTGCGTCCATTCATATCGACATGGAATCCAAGTCTTTCGAGGTTGTGTCAGTGTGAACAGGGCTTTAGATGATAATCGGTGAGATGAACACACAAATCATCATGAAAATACACACTTTTATTGTGATATTTTCTCATGGTTCAAGACCTTTTTCTTCTCTTTTCAAGATAGAATTCCTCCAATGGTACGAAGGATTTTGATGAGGGGAGAATTTTCTCGTTCAACAATCTTTTCGATCATCTTGTAGAGGCAAGGGATGCAGGGTTTTCTTCTCTTTGTAGTAGAGTTTTGATATTTAGGAAGTGGTCATACTAATTTTGCTATAATATGAGTATTTTCTTCCCCTTGCATTGTAAAAAGCAAACAAAACCTACTACCTTTCAATAAAGAAGAAGTTTCATATTCCACCTCATCCGCAATTTTTTTATGCAGTTTTCTATTTTGATTTTGTCTCTAAGTTTTACTTAGTTTTTTAGCAACTTTATGGGATGGACCAATCTTAAATATTATCAATGTCTTAATTAGTTCACCTATTTATTCGGAATGTTTGAGAACAGCAACAACATTCACAGAAGTAGCGACCTTAACATCCCTATTTTTAAATGGTGGAAAGTCTTATTCTGATCGTATGTTGAAGTATGGCGAAGGTTCTTCATCAATTCCAAATGATCTGATTTTGTCAAAGGCTATTCCCAACTTAGTCGGGGAGCCACCATTCAAATGCTTTGGATTAATAGTCAGGTTATTTCCAATTCTGAGAGAGAAAACAAGTTTGGGAAACATCTTGACTGTAATGGGCACAGAAAAGATATCAAGTGAAAGTCAATTGTAGAATCTTTTGAAGAATGGAAGTGAGGTTGACAAAGCTTCCAAAGTAAGATGGAACAGAACTGGACCCAGAAATGGAGCTGAAACCAGAGATTTAGTGAATTCTTTTGAAGAGAAGCTGATCAGTTAGGTTTACAGTAAAAGATGGAGAAATACAAGTCCCTAACAGAATCGCCAAAGTAGAATCTTAGTGGGTTACGTGGCCACCATAGACCTCAGAAGACTCCTATCTGAATGATCAGATACGACATTCAAAGAATAATATATTAGCCAAAAGGATAAGAATATTACCTCGGAATGGGCCTAATCATCCAAATGAGGAAATTTTTATGGGTCTGCGGAACTAGGATTTTATCTCATAAATCTAAGCAAGATTTAATTCTGTGAGCCTCATTTCCTGCAAGGGTAACTGCTCATAATTAATTACATCTCTAGGATCATAGACCCTAAATAAAACTCTTGATTAATACGATAAACCAAATTGCTCAAGACAAGGCTTTAGAGGAGAAGATTTTAAATGGATGGGATTTACAAAAATAAGAGCCTAGATAAAGAACAATACTTGATGAGAAGTGATTTAGAAAAATTAAATTGATCGGGTTAGGTTAAGAGATTAATTAGAAATAATTCATTTGATTGACATAAATACTTAGGAATCCTAAACTAGGAATAGAGTAGGGTAAGAAAGATTTCTAGATGAAAAAATGAAATTCTAGACTCTACAAAGAATCCTAATAGGCGGACTTACCTAAACCTTAGGAATAATGAACCCGGTCAAGATGTCCATTGATTTTTGTCATCCTCCATATGTTGGTATCCATCCACAATGACAAAACTCATAACCATGAATCCTCCTTAAACGTCGTAGCTCAGAGGCTTCATAGTCTCAAAAAGTTTGAAATACCTTCATCTGTAAGCATAAGTTACATTCTTTTAGGGCATTCCCTCTATACCTAGACTAACGTGGGATGCATGTATTACTTTAATTTTGTTGTCTAATTTAGTTAACTTGGAGTTCATGTTGGATCTCCCTAAGTTCATTCTCATTATTTATCTTGATGTATTTTATATGTTTATTTAGGGTTCAAAATTTAATTCATGGTTTGGTTTTGTCTCCTAGGTTTATCAGTCATGATTGAAAATCAAGGTGTTCCTAGTTTTGATTAAAATTGTTATGTTTATGGAGAAAAACTACTTTACAAGAGATTTTCCTCCTTTTAAAATTATATATTTTTGTTACTTTTGTTTTGAAGCACACACATGAAAAACATAAAGATAACATGTTAATAGCCTTGGATTAAACTCGGCTTTAGGGTTTGAACATGGGTCAGCCATTTTTTATTTGGTAATTCTGGTCATTTCAAGTCATTTGGATGATTTTTGGGTATTTTTGAGTTATTCTGATGGTTTCAGAGTGTTTCGAGTGATTTGGTTGTTTTCAAGGTGTTTTTGGTTTATTTGGATTAGGTTGGACTACATTTGATCTGGGTTAGGTGGTTGAGTCAGGTCTGGTTTATGTCTTAGGGTTTGAATTAGGTTGGGCTAGACCTTAGCTAGGTTTGGTCTAGGTCAGGTTGGGTAAGACCTAGGTTTGGTTTATGGTTTGGGTTAGGTTGGGCTAGACTCAAGATGGGTCGAAATTAGGTTCGGTAAGGTCTGGGTTGGTTCAGACCTAGGTTAGATTTTAGGATTTGGTTTAATCCATTTTAGAGAATAGGATTAGGTCATGTTTGGGTCGATCTGAGTCAAACCCAAATTCAACCCTAATACAAGGCTATTGAGTTAACCTAAACTAGCTCTTTAAAACATTGAAATTAAATTCTTAAATTAAACCCTTAAAATAAAAAGAAAATGAAAGGAAGGAAATACTTACAAAGGGACAACAGACCAGAGAACCCATCTTGATTGCCTCACCATTGGATTCCTTCACTTCCTGCGAGCACATACACACAAAGCCCTTAAGCACCTCGATAGGGATGAACAACCGCCTTTTATAGGTGGCGATGGCTATTTTGGGTCGTCGATCAGATGGGAGATCGATGGTCCATATTACTTTGGTGGTTTCCACAACTGTAGAAGATTGTCATATGCTTTTAACTGTGTGATAAAAAGGATGATTAGGATGAGGATCCATGGGCAAAGCCCACTGGTTAGTGGCATAGGATTGGCGGCATGGCCATGCCCAGGATGGGGCGTGGCTATGAGTCAGTGACATAGGATTCAGGGCGTGGCCACACCCCATCCAAGGCATGGTCACGCCCCAAGTAAACGTGATAATGCCCTAGATCTAGTGTGACTACATCAAGCCAAAAAGAGGCAAGTGTGTTGCTATGAAGGTTTAGAGGCACTAGGACCATTCCAAAAGCTCCATATGACAACAAAAGCTTCATATGACCCAAAAATAAGGTAAAAAATGATGAAGCCCTTCTTATCGACCATCGAAGTAAGAAATACTTAAAAAGGTAGATTGAACATGAAATATGCTCCCGCCGAAAAAAGAGAACAAAAGTCATTATCAGGACGACAAAGTTCGATAGTACTTTCCCTGAGATACACTTGTATGTATTGAATACACTCTAGAGCTCATTGTACAGATGTAATCGGAGGCCGTACTTAAACTGGTATCGGTAAAAGATAAAGTCCTTGCCTATGACATTCGTCGCCCGAACTGACCTAAAGAACTTCCAAAGAGTGACACTAGCATGATGAACGTATATGTTCTCTTCTCATTTTTTGTCAAAATGAAGAGTCAATAACCTTGACGGAGCTGAAAAGGGTGAGGGAATATTTTAGAGCCAGCACAGAACATAATAAACACCCAAAGGTGAAAAGAAAAGAAATTAAAGGCACAAAAAAAGAACACGAAAAGTGAAAAAGAACGGCCCCTTGCCCTATGTACAAGGGGAGGGCGTAAAACGAAGAGTCATGATACACCAAAAATATATGCATTTTAAGACCATATTTTATACTTATTTTTTGTGATATTGCACTTTAATGGAAGGTATTTTGATATTTTCTTGCAGGTTGTTGATTTTTAGGACTTAAAGCAAAAAAGAATAAAATTTGGAGTCAAAATGACGTTTTTGAAGAAATACTCAGCGCCAGCCTAGCCAAAGGCAACGCCGATGGTGCAGAACAATAGAACAGACTGAGAATTTTACTCAGTTTCGACAGCGCCAGAAGAGCGCTGATACACCTAATATATATAGTATTTTTAGACACATTTTTATACCTATTTTTGATATATTATACAAGTAAAAATGGAAAAAATGCTTAAAGAGAGGAAAAAGGATCAAATTTGAAGCAAAAAGGTGAAAAATTGTGCAAAAGAGTTTTGGCGCCTAAGCGTCAGATATGCCACTTAAGCGTCGACTAAACAAAGAAGGTCGCACCTAAGCACTGAGCCCCTGCGCTTAAGCGCCACTGGTAGTTACTAGATGAGTAAAATCAGTTTTCACGAATTTCGAAGAGGTTTTTGAGGCACCCATTGGCTTAAAAGGTGGTTGTAACCACCATGGACAAAAAATTATCATAAGAGGATGCTTCTCTGGGGCAAATACATCAAATGAAGACACATTTTGAAGATATCCCAATGCATCTCTTAGAAAACTATAAAAGAAAGAAGAGAGGACTTAGAAAAGAGTCTTGAAAATATTGGCAGTTTTGAGATCCTAAGGCACCTCTTGAAAAACTATAAAAGAAAGAAGAGAGAACTTAGAAAAGAGTCCTCAAAATATTGGCAAGTTTTGAAAGTTCTTCTCTAGTTCGGAGAGATTTTCAGGAACCACTTTTTATTTACTTTATCATTTTTGTTATTTTGTTTTAAGTGATTGTAAAAGATAAGAGATTCAAAGGAACTTTAAGAGTTTGCTGGAGGACTTAAGATAAGTTTTTCTTTTTTTTTAGAATACTTTTGGTTTTAATCGAGACTAGTTGTTGGTTTGACAATGATTTCTTCTTTTAAACTAATGTGTGGTTTTATTTTCTCCATGGATTCTAAGTAGTTTTTGTTATCTTTCTTCTTAAAATGATAATTAATTAAGTTTTGGATTAGTTGTGGAGAGTATTGATTTTTAATGTTGGAAGAAGTTGTGATGATTTAAATCCATGCACTCATTTACTTCTTGATTTGACCAATCCAGATGTTAAAATTTGTTGTGAGAACATGTAAGAACTGAGCCGACCATTTACTTCTTGATTTGGTCTATCCAGATGTTAAAATTTGTTGTGAGAACATGTAAGAACCAGACATTGATTTGGCCAATCCAGATGTTAAAATTTGTTGTGAGAACATGTAAGAACCGGGCTGGTATTTTTTGGCCAATCCTAAATGTTAAAATTTGTTGTGAGAACATGTAAGAACCGGGCTGGTATTGTCTTAGTCAACAATTAATGTTAAAATTTGTTGTGAGAACATGTAAGAACCGGGCTGATATTGTCTCAGTCAACAATTGTAAAGAATCACATGAGGTTGTAAGAATGAGAATGTAGTTCATATGATTGAATGCAAATGAATAAGGAAATATTCATTGATGGGTGTAGAGTTAGAGGACTTTAAAGTGACCGGTTAATGCCCCAAACTTGGTTTATTATTTTAGGTTCTGATACGAGAATCTTGGCCCCCAGGTGGAGGGAATTGAGGGAACTCTAGAGTGAGAGCTAGTATATTCCCTGCCTAGCTGGTCTTCAAAACTTTTCAAAGTTTAAATTAGCCAATATTCTTTATAGCATCTCTAGTAAGAGTAAAGAATATTATTGCTCCTATTTGGCACAACAAAATTTGCATACTTCTACGATAGAATTTCTATACTTACTACTGATTCATGATAAGAAGAAAGATATTTTCATATTAAGTACTTTTCTTCTACAAAAACTTTAGTTTTCTTTTTTAAGTTGTTACTGTTTCGTTAAAATATCAAAAATACCAAAAATATTTAAATTTTAAATTCCTGCAAAAATCATTTTTAGTTTAAGTAATTATCTTTTTAAAAATAGAAAAAACTTTCTAAAAAGTGCATATTGCATAATCTTTCCTATTGGTTCGATATTCAGGTCTTAATCAAAAAGTCATATATAACCTGATAACGATACATATACTTGTGTAGCAATGTAAATATATACAAATTAAAAAGTTAAATTCTTATTTTTTTTTCAGGATCAAGCTTTTGGTTTTGTTGCAAAATAAGAAAATATAAGTGAAAAATACCATCAAAACTATTGTTATATTGTGCATAAGTATTAAATCGGGATCAAGTTTTTGGCGCCGTTGTAGGGGAAGAAAACTAAGTAAATTTCTATTTTTAGAAAAATTTAAATATTATATCTTATTTTGTATGTTTTATTTTATTTTATTTTATTTTATGTTAGTGTATGCATAGTTCAGGTTCTGAAGGACTAATGCCCTACGATTCTAAATTAGAAAGAACTATTAGAAAAATCAGAAAAACCAAAAAAAAATAAAAATCTTAAAAAATCCAAAAAACTTATAGATGGCAAACCAAAATAATCAAAATGTTGAAATTCATCAAGAGTTTAGACCTTTAAGAGACTATGTCAACCTTACTGTAGATGAACTTCATTGTAGTATTCAACAACCTATTGTAGTGGCTAATTCATTTGATCTTAAACCTGCTATTATCCAAATGGTATCAAATAATCAGTTTGGGGGATCACCAACTAAAGATCCAAATTTACATCTTACCAATTTTCTAGAATTGTTTGCTACATTTAAATACGATGGTGTTTCAAATGATGTCATAAGACTTAGGTTATTTCCTTTCTCACTGAGGGATAAAGCTAAGATGTGGTTAAATTTGTTAGCTCCTGGATATATCAGAACTTAAGGTGATTTAACACAAATATTCCTTGCTAAATATTTTCCACCATAAAAAACTGCGAAGCTTAGAAATGATTATACGTGATTGGTTAATAATTTAAACATTTTATAATGGATTAATTGGTTCTCTTAGATCTATTATCGATGCTGCTGCTGGTGGTTCATTGATGTCAAAACCATTTCATGACACTTATGCTTTAATTGAAGAGATGACTACCAAAAATTTTCAATGGCCTTTTGAGAGGGTGAATCCAAAAAAAGTAGCCAATATTCATGAAACTAATGCATTTACTATGTTAGGAAATCAAGTTGCTGCAATTTCAAGGAAGTTGGACCAATTTAGAATGAATTTTCCTCAACCAATTTCCATAATTGAAGAGAATTCATTAGGCCAAATGGTAGATTCTCAAACATCATTAATGACTTTGAATACCATAAATAATAAGCAGAATAACCCATATTCCAATAATTATAACCTAGGTTGGAAAGAACCATCCCAACTTTAACTGAAATAACAATTCGGGTGGTAATAATCAGCAATGGGGGAACGACCAAGTAAACCCATTGGGAAACTGGAAAAACTAAGGGAATAATAATTATAGAACTACTTATCCTCCAGGATTAACAGTAATACACAATTTAAGGATAAGAAGTTGTTTATAGAAGAAGTGGTGTTACAAATGGGTAATCAGTTACAAAGTCAAGGAGCTAAAATTAGAAATATTGAGAATCAACTTGGGCAAATTGCAAGTTCATTAAGTAATAGATCCCAAGGAACACTTTCTAGTAATACTAAATCAAATCCAAAAGACCAGAATAAAGAGCAAGTTAAAACCGTACAACTTAGAAGCGAAAGAGTGTTGGAAGGTAGGGTTCAAAAAGAGATTGAAGTAGAGGAGAAGAAATTGAAGAATCAAAAGAGGACACTCCAAAAGATTCTTAAAGACCTATTTCTCTGCCGAAAATTAATTTAGAAAAACCAACACCTCCATTTCCTTAGAGACTTCGACAACAGAAGTTGGATAAGCAATTTTCAAAATTTCTGGAAATATTTAAGAAGCTTACAATCAATGTTCCATTTGCTGAAGTATTAGAACAAATGTCAAGCTATGTAAAGTTTATGAAGGATATTCTCAATAGAAAAAGGAAGTTGAAGATAATGAGACTCTTGCACTTAGTGAGGAGTGCAGTGCTATAATTCAGAAAAAACTTCTTGAAAAGTTTAAATATCCTGTTAGCTTCATAATTCCATGTGCAATAGGAGACAGATTTTATGAGAAAGCTTTATGTGATTTAGGTGCAAGCATTAACCTTATGCCATTATCAATTTTTAAAAGATTTGTATTAGGAGAAATAACCCCTACTACTGTAACTCTATGGTTAGCATATCGTTCAATAACCTATCCTAAAGATGTTATAGAAGATGTCCTTGTGAAAGTGGATCAATTTATCTTTCCTGTTGATTTCATTGTGCCAGATATGGAGGAAGATAAAAAGATACCTATGATTTTGGGGAGACCTTTCCTAGCCATAGGAAGAGCAATGATAGCTGTGCAGAAAGGGGAATTAACAATGCGCGTCAATGATCAAACTGCTACTTTTAACATTTCAAAATCAATGAAATACCCTATAAAAGGTAAAGATGATGAATGCTATAGAATGGATGTTATAAGATTTCTGAGTGAATTCCATTTCAAGACTACTTATGAAGAAAAATCCAAAGAAAAAGATTTAGAACACGAGCAGGAAGAGGAATTAGATCAATGTGTAAATTTTTTTAAGGAAGATTCAAGTTATGTTCAAGAAAGTTTTGAAATTTTGGACACGATAAACAAAGATAAATCATTTTATTCATCTATTGAAAAACCTCCAGAACTTGAGTTGAAATTACTTCCTGAACATTTAAAATATGACTTTTTAGGAGATTTCTCTACTTTACCTGTTATAATTTTCTCAATGTTAATAAAGGAAGAAGAAGAAAAGCTGACAAAAATTTTGAAAAATTTTAAGAAAGCCTTCGGATGGACAATTGCTGATATTGAAGGAATCAGTCCTTCAATTTGTATGCATAGAATTAATCTGGAAGAAAATTGCAAACCCAAGATTGATCCACAAAGGAGATTAAATCCTATTATGAAAGAGGTTGTTAAGAAAGAAATTTTAAAGTGGGTAGATGCTGGAATTATCTACCACATTTCAGATAGTTTATGGGTTAGTCCACTTCACTGTGTTCCGAAGAACAATTATCTACCCTACTTCAGATAGTGCATGGGTTAGTCCAATTCTCTGTGTTCCTAAGAAAGAAGGGAGTAACTGTAACTGTGAATGAGCATAATGAGTTAATACCTACTAGACAAGTTACAGGGTGGCTAATATGCATTGATTATATAAAATTAAATCTTGTCACTAGCAAAGATCATTTTCTACTACCCTTTCTAGATCAAATGCTGGATAAACTAGTTGGGCATAAATACTTTTATTTTTTGGATGGATATACTGGTTTTCACCAAATTCAAATATCTCCTGAAGATCAAGAGAAAACAACATTTACCTGTCCTTATGGTACTTTTCCTTTTGGAAGAATGCCTTTGGTTTATGTAATGCCCCTACTACATTTCAAAGATGTATGATGGCAATTTTTTGTGATTTAATTGAAAAAGGGGTTGAAGTCTTTATGGATGACTTTTTAGTGTTTGTGTTTAGAACATTTATCTAAAGTTCTTAAGCGCTGTGAAGAAACAAATTTAGTCCTTAATTACAAAAAGGGATTGAAGTATTCATGGATGATTTTTCAGTGTTTAGAACTTCATTTGACTCATGCTTAAACATTTATCAAAAGTTCTTAAGCATTGTGAAGAAACAAATTTAGTCCTTAATTGTTTAGAACATTTATCTAAAGTTCTTAAGCGCTGTGAAGAAACAAATTTAGTCCTTAATTACAAAAAGGGATTGAAGTATTCATGGATGATTTTTCAGTGTTTAGAACTTCATTTGACTCATGCTTAAACATTTATCTAAAGTTCTTAAGCGCTGTGAAGAAACAAATTTAGTCCTTAACTGGGAAAAATATACAGATTATGGTAGCAGGGGTGAATTGTATTAGGTCATCAAATATCAGAAAATGGTATGGAAGTAGATCCTGCTAAAATTCAAGTGATCATTAATTTACTTTATCCAACAAATGTAAGGGAAATTAGGAGTTTTTTTTAGGACGTGCTGGATTCTACAGGCGATATATTAAAGACTTTTTTAAGATTGCTAAGTCTTTATGCCATTTACTGAAGAAAGATACAATTTTTAATTTTTGATGAGGAATGCCTAAAAGCTTTTAAATTATTAAAAGAAAAATTAATCACTGCACTAAACATAGATGAGGAATGCATAAAAGCTTTTAAATTATTAAAAGAAAAATTAATCACTGCACCAATTATAGTTTCACCAAATTAGTAAAATCCTTTTGAACTTATGTGTGATGCAAGTGATTATGTTATTAGACCTGCTTTAGGACAAAAATATAATAAAATTTTTAAAGTTATTTACTATGCTAGTAAAACTCTTAATGAAACTCAAATTAATTATACAACAACTAAAAAAGAGTTATTAACAATAGTATATGCCTTTGATAAATTTAGATCATATTTGATTAGAACTCATTGTATAGTACATACAGATCATTCTACTATTAAGTACTTAATGAAAAGAATGATACTAAACTAAGACTTATAAGATGGATTCTTCTTTTACAAGAATTTGATTTTGAAATTAGTAGATCGGAAGGGAACTAAAAATCAAATTGCTGATCATTTGTCCAGGTTTGAATTAGAGAAACCACTCTGTTTTAAAAAAGAAATTAATGAATATTTTCCAGATGAAAAATTGTTCACTATAAATGAGTGGTGTGTTCTGTGGTATGCCGACATTTTCGTGGTATGCCGACATTGGGAACTATATTGTTAGTGATCTTAAACCCTATGGAATGACATACTCAACAAATGAGGAAATTTATTTCTGAAGCTAAGACTTGTTTTTAGGATGACCCATATTTATATAGACAAGGAAAGGATCTAATCATTCAAAGTTATGTACTATTAGAATAAACTTATGAATNAGTCAAGAAGCTACAATTAGAAATATTGAGAATCAACTTAGGCAAATCACAAGTTCATTAAGTAATAGATCCTAAGGAACACTTCATAGTAATACTGAATCAAATCCAAAAGATTAAAATAAAGAGCAAGTTAAAGCCATACAACTTAGAAGCGGAAGAGAGTTGATAGGTAGGGTTCAAAAAGGATTGAAGTAGAGAGAGAAGAAATTGAGAATCAAAAGAGGACGCTCTGAAAGATTCTGAAAGCCTATTTCTCCATCAAAAATTGATTTAGAAAAACCACCACCTTCATTTCCTCAGAGACTTCGACAACAAAAGTTGGATAAGCAATTTTTAAAATTTTTGGAAATATTTAAGAAGCTTACAATCAATATTTCATTTATTGAAGTGTTAGAACAAATGTCAAGCTATGTAAAGTTTATGAAGGATATTCTCAACAGAAAAAGTAAGTTTGAAGATAATGAGACTATTTCACTTATTGAGGAGTGTAGTGCTATAATTCAGAAGAAAATTTCTGAAAATCTTAAAGATCCTGGTAGCTTTACAATTCCATGTGCAATAGGAGATATATTTTATGAGAAAGCCTTATGTGATTTAGGTGCAAGCATTAACCTTATGCCATTATCAATATTTAAAAGATTGAGATTAGGAAAAATAATCCCTACTACTGTAACTCTGCAGTTAGCAGATCGTTTAATAACCTATCCTAAAGGAGTTATAGAAGATGTCCTAGTGAAAGTGGATCAATTTATCATTCCTGTTGATTTCATTGTGCTAGATATGGAGAAAGATAAAGAGATACCTATCATTTTGGGGAGACCTTTCCTAGCCACAAGAAGAGCGATGATAGATGTGTAAAAAGGGGAATTAACAATGCACATGAATGATCAAACTGTTACTTTTAACATTTTAAAATCAATGAAATGCCCTGCAAAAGGTAAAGATGATGAATGTTATAAAATGGATGTTATAAGATATCTGAGTGAATGCCATTTCAAAACTACTTATGAAGAAAAATCTAAAGAAAAAGATTTGGAACACGAGCAAGAAGAGGAATTGATCAATGTGTAAAGTTTTTTAAGGAATATTTAAGTTATGTTCAAGAAAGTTTTGAAATTTTTGGACATGATAGACAAAGATAAATCATTTTGTCAATCTATTGAAAAACCTCCAGCACTTGAGTTGAAATTTCTTTCTGAATATTTAAAATATGCCTTTTTAAGAGATTCATCTACTTTACCTGTTATAATTTTCTCGAATTTAACAAAGGAAGAAGAAGAAGAGCTGTTGAAAATTTTGAAAAATTTTAAGAAAGCCTTTGGGTGGACAATTGCTGATATTAAAGGAATCAGTCCTTTAATTTATATGCATAGAATTAATATGGAAGAAAAATGCAAACCTAGGGCTGATCCATAAAGGAGATTAAATCTTGTTATGAAAGAGGATGTAAAGAAAGAATATTTAAGTGGTTAGATGCTGGAATTATTTACCCTATTTCAGATAGTGCATGGGTTAGTCCAATTCAGTTTGTTCCTAAGGCTGGAATTATCTACCCTATTTTAGATACTGCATGGGTTAGTCCAATTCACTGTGTTCCTAAGAAAGGAAGAGTAACTGTAACTGTGAATGAGCATAATGAGTTAATACCTACAAGATAAGTTAGAGGGTGGTGAATGTGCATTGATTATAAAAAATTAAATCTTGTCACTAAGTAGATCATTTTCCACTACCATTTCTAGATCAAATGCTTGATAGACTAGCTGAGCACAAATACTTTTATTTTTTGGATGGATATACCGGTTATCTCCAAATTCAAATATCTCCTAAGAATCAAGAGAAAACAACATTTACCAGTCTTTATGGTACTTTTGTTTTTAAAAGAATGCCCTTTGGTTTATGTAATGCCCTTACTATATTTCAAAGATGTATGATGATAACTTTTTGTGATTTAATTGAAAAAAGGATTGAAATCTTTATGGATGACTTTTCAGTGTTTGGAACTTCATTTGACTCATGTTTAGAACATTTATCTAAAGTTCTTAAGTGCGAAGAAACAAATTTAGTCCTTAAATGGGAAAACTGTACAGATTATGGTAGCAGGGGTGAATTGTATTAGGTTATCATTTAGTTCTTAATTAGGAAAAATGTCAATTTATGGTAGCAGGAGGAATTATATTAGGTCATCAAATATCAAGAAAAATGGTATGGAAGTAGATCCTGCTAAATTAAAGTGATCTCTAATTTACCTTATCCAACAAATGTAAGGGAAATTAGGAGTTTTTTAGGACATGCTAGACTCTACAGGCGATATATTAAGGACTTTTCTAAGATTGCTAAGCATTTATGCCATTTACTGAGAGATGCAATTTTCAATTTTGATAAGAAATGCCTAAAAGCTTTTAATTTATTAAAAGAAAAATTAACCACCGCATCAATTATAGTTTCACCAAATTGGAAAAAACCTTTTGAGCTTATGTATGATGCAAGTGATTATGCTATTGGAGTTGTTTTAAGACTAAAATTTTCAAAGTTATTTACTATGCTAGTAAAACTCTTAATGAAACTCAAATTAATTATAAAATAATTGAAAAAGAGTTATTAGCAATAGTATATGCCTTTGATAAATTTAGATCATATTTGATTAGAACTCATTATATAGTGCATACAAATCGTTATGTTATTAAGTACTTATTGAAAAAGAATGATACTAAACCGAGACATATAAGATGGATTATTCTTTTACAAGAATTTGATTTTGAAATAGTAGATCAAAAGGGAACTGAAAATCAAATTGTTGATCATTGTCTAGGCTTGAATTAAAAAAACCACTCTGTTTTGAAAAAGAAATTAATGAACATTTTTCAGATGAAAATTTGTTCACTGTAAATGAGTGGCATGTTTCGTGGTATGCCGACATTGTGAACTATATCANCTATATTGTTAGTGATCTTAAACCCTATGGAATGACATACCCACAAATGAGGAACTTTATTTCTGAAGCTAAGATTTATTTTTGGGATGACCCATATTTATATAAACAAGGAAAGGATCTGATCATTCGAAGATGTGTACCATTATAAGAAACTTATTAAATTAATAAATAAGGAAAGGATTTAATTATTCAAAGATGTGTACCATTAGAAGAAACTTATGAAATTATAAATTATTTGAAGATGTGTAACATTAGAAGAAACTTATGAAATTATCCAAAAATGTCATAATTCATAATTTTTGGGGACATTTTGGTGTTGATAAAACAACATACAAAATTCTACAATCTGGATTTTATTGGCTTATAATTTTTAGAGAAGTTAATGCTTATATCAAAACTTGTGATATTGTCAAAGAGTAGGCAATATTTCTAGAAGAAATGAGATGCCCCTCAATTATATGCTAGAAGTAAGTTAAAATTGGCCTACAATTTTTAGAGATGTTAATGCTTATATAAAAACTTGTGATAGATGTCAACTATTGGCCTACAATTTTTAGAGATGTTAATGTTTATATCAAAACTTATGATAGATGTCAAAGTGTAGGCAATATTCTCTAGAAGAAATGAGATGCCCCTCAATTATATGCTAGAAGTTGAAATATTTGATGTTTGAGGATTAGATTTCATGAGACTATTTATATCATCTTTCAAAAAATTTTATATTTTGTTAGCAGTGGACTATGTATCCAAATGGATAGAAGTTATTGCTTTAGCTCGATGTGATGCTCAAAGTGTTGCAAAATTTTTTAAAATGAACATATTTTGTAGATTTGGGATGCTGAGAATTATCATTATTGATGGGGGAAGTCATTTTAGAAATTCAATTATGGAGAAGTTATTATAAAAATATCATATAAATCATAGGATTGCTACTGCTTATCATCCTTAGACAAGTGGTTTAGCTGAATTATCCAATCGGAATCATAGGATTGCTACTGCTTATCATCCTCAGACAAGTGATTTGGCTGAATTATCCAATCGGGAGATTAAAAGAATTATGGAAAAATTTGTGAATCCAACAAAAATGGATTGGTCATTCAAACTTGACTATACTTTGTGGGCTTATAAGACTGTNATATTTGATGTTTGAGGATTAGATTTCATGGGACCATTTATACCATCTTTCAGAAATTTATATATTATGTTAATAGTGAACTATGTATCCAAATGGATAGAAGCTATTACTTTACCTCGATGTGATGCTCAAAGTGTTGAAAATTTTTTAAAACGAACATATTTTGTAGATTTGGGATGCCGAGAGTTATCATTACTGATGGGGAAGTCATTTCAAAAATTCCATTATGGAGAAGTTGTTAAAGAAATATCATATAAATCATAGGATTGTTGTTGTTTATCATCCTTAGACAAGTGGTTTGGCTAAATTATTCAATCAGGAAATTAAAAGAATTATGGAAAAATCTGTGAATCTAACAAAAATGGATTGGTCAGTCGAACTTGACTATGCTTTGTGGGCTTATAGGACTGCATATATAACTCTTATAAGAATATAAGCTAATATTTGGAAAAGCTTATCACTTACCAATTGAACTTGAGCATAAAGCATATTGGGCTATTAAATAGTTCAATTATAATTTAAAATGCTAGTGAGAAAAGATTATTGCAATTAAATGAGCTTGAAGAGATAATGAATGAATCTTATGAGAGTGCTAAGATTTACAAAGAAAAGATAAAAATGTGGAAAGATTGTTACAATTAAATGAGCTTGAAGAGATAAGGAATGAATCTTATGAGAGTGCTAAAATTTATAAAGAAAACATGAAAATGTGGCATGATCAAAAGATCCTTACAAAAAATTTCAGTCAGGGCAACAAGTTTTACTTTATAATGCAAGGTTAAAATTATTTCCAGGCAAATTTAAGTCCAAGCGGATGGGCCCATTTGTCGTGATAAAAGTTTATCCTTATGGAGATGTGGATATCAAAGATCCTAATTCTGAGAAGATTTTTAAAGTGAATGGACATAGACTGAAACCTTATTATATAGGGGATTAACATAAATATAATAATGGAATGATGTTGTGTGAACTAGAAAGAGCACTGGTTGCATCAGGCTGATGACGTAAAACCAAGCGCTTTGTGGGAGATAACCCATAATTATAAGTGTGTTTTTGCTTTGATTTTTGTTTTGAGTATGATTAAGAAATTTGGGGTAGTATTTTTGAGTTTTTTATGTGCTACTAATAATTTTTAGACTTTATTTACTGACCTAGACATGTTAGAATGAGAATTTGGATGTTAAGTTGACTGGTGCAAAAATGTGCATTGGCGCTTAAGCGCCAGATCCGGCGCTAAAGCACGACAATTTAATCACATGTGCAAATTTTGATTTCTAGAAGGTGTAACCGCAATTTAGTTGGAATAAACATGTCTTGGCAGTTTCTAGTCATGCCTAGAAGTTATGAGAGGGAATTAGGCCTATAAATAGAAGGGGTATGTGAAGGAATTTCACCCCAGATTATTTTTAGCCGTAAAAGTCTAAGAAAGAGAGAAATTTAGAGAAAGTTTCTTCACGGGAGATAGATTTGAAGAAGAAGGAAGAAGCCATGAGGAAGAAGTTCATTAGTCAAAGTGCACAGGAGATGTATAACGGTTTCTTAGCCATTGGTATTGAAGGGATATCAAAGAAGATTAACCAGATGGAGAATACTATATATATATTAGAGACTAAGGTGCTTGAATTGCATGCTCATCTAGAACATATTGGGAGGCAACTTAAGATGCAATTCAGCCATACCAGTTATGTAGAGGAAGCGGATAAGGTGATGTTCCTTAAGCAAAAGTGGATTGAAGATGATAGTGTTAGTGCTCGTCACCATCGTCCATTTTATCAACTTTATATTCCTAGAGAAACTACTGAGAGACAAGAATTCATTCCTTCTAATGAAGAGTGGCATTAAGTTAAGTGTTATGAATTGTGTGTCTGGCGTAATGTTTTAATGTGTTAGTTGTTTATGTCTTGGGTTTAGTGTTTGTGTCACTTATGTGTTTAATTGTAAATGTGTGTTAAGTGTTTTGTACTTAGGAAAATTTTCTCAACCAAGACTATTTGGAGAGGAACTAAGTGTTAAATGTCTTTGTACTTGTTTTTGAATTAATATAAGTTTGTTTTTGTGAAAATTTGTGTTATTTTTAGCCTCGAATTGAATTAATTATTTTGAAGAATTTTGAGAGAGAGGGGAATAGTCATTTAAGTGCTATAAGACCATTTAGGGGTGATTTACTTAGGCTAATAGTGTATTTTACTTACAATTAAAAATTTTAAAAATTGTGCACTGGTGCCTAAGCACCACATCTTGCGCTTAAGTGCGAGCCAACTCGAGAGGCAGGCACCTAAGCATCACTTACCTGTGCTTAAGCGCCGGTTCACAAAAACTGGTTCGCGAACGTTTAAAAGTGAATTTTTGGTCTAAAAATGTCATTTTTAACGCCTCATATCGTCTTCCCCAACTCGAGTTCACAATTTTGAGGGCTAGGACAAATGAAATTTAGAGATTTCTTGGTGGAATCAAGTGAGATTTGCTAGATCCAAGTTCCTTGAGGTAAGAGCTTTACTTTTATGCAAAAATTTTGGATTTTCACCATATATTTTAAGCACATTTGGAAGATTTTGAAAATTTACTATTCATGGTAAAAAGTGAAGAAAAATGTATGGAAATTGCTTGGGGAGTTTAGTTATTGCTTTTGGAAGTTTAGTTTAGTGATTTAAACTTGATTTTTAAAGTTATTTTTGGAATTTATCAAATTTATAGAATGCAACCAAAAATGAAAAGGAGCAAAGGAAAGAGCCCATTTAATTTTAGCAAAATTTTCAGTTCAAAAGCTCAGGATCGATATTGTGACGCTCTACAGTCTGAAAAATTGATTCAGGAGTGATGTTTTAAGAGTCCATGTGGAGAAGTGGAAGACCTGATAGTCCGTCGATAGTGGGAATAGTTTTGTTGTTTCTCTGTTGTTGCTGTAATTTTAGTTGTAAGGCAGTTTTATGCAAATCTCCCAGAGTTTGAGGAGGATTGAGTTATGGTTCGAGGGAAGTTGGTACCTTTTACTTCATAGGTAATCAACTTGTTTTACCATTTACAACCGGAGACTTTGTGTTTTTATGCAAATTATAATCCTACGGAGTGGAGTTGGACGAGATCATATCTTATTTGACTATTGGAAGAAGACTTTAGAAGATTACAAATGAGAGGAGAGTAAATTTTCTAATGTCAAAGTTGTGTGCACTATCGAAGGCTTGGCACTATTTTATATCTGCTCATCTGCTTCTTACAAATCATCTCAGTGAAGTGACCAGAGAGAGAGCGATGTTGAATTATTGTATTCAGGAGGGAAAGCCCATCAACTAGGGGCTTTGATCTATCACACTATCATCATTTCAGCAGCTGCTGCTGCTACTGCAGGTATGAGATTTACTTCCTTGATATTTTCTTTATGCAAGCAGGATGGAGTAAAGTATGATAGTTGGGAGGAAGTTTTGTTGCCTCTGAAGTTCATTACGAACGTGTATGTGAAGAATTATTCGGAGCATTCAATTTTTTGTTGGAGAGGAGGATTTTCCATGAGCTATGGATTAGAGACTTCTGTTGCATCTACCTCTGCTGCATCTTCATCAAGACCATCTGCTTCACATGCTTCTACATCTTGAGGTGAGTCAACTGAGACTCAACAGCAGTTATTACAGAAGATGATGACTCATATCCACTTTACCACTGATAAAGTTCAAAATCTAGAACATTTTGCTAAGCATACAAATAGGAATAATAAGAGAAAGAGTGACTTTGAGGAGAAATTACACCCAACTCTGGAGGGCCTGGTTAGAGGTGACCCAGGAGTAGTATTTCCTTAATATCCTCATTATCTTGACTATGAGCCTAAAGAAAAATGGTATAGTGGCGATTCTGAGAGTGGAAAGGAGTAGAGATGAGAGATGATGTGTTGGACTTGATTTGGTTTGATGTATTGTTATGTTTGTATTTTGTTATGGACTCTGTGATGTAGTACTGCTACAGATGCAGTTTTGTGATGTTGTGGACTATGTCTTATGTTGTGTTTTAAATTTTTATGTTCTATTATTGTTGTGATTGTTGTGTTAGATAGAATTTTGTTTTCAGACTTTTAGGGTGGTAACTGTTTTTTTTAGAGTACTATGGATTGGTTAGTTTAAAACTTAACTTAATTCCATGTCTTTTTTTTTTAAAGTTCAAAATCTTGTAGCTTAGATCTTAATTTTAAAATTCAGAAACTACTGCCCTGTATTTTTCTTTTATCATATTAGTGTGCTGTTTGCTTTTATACCAACTGTTTAGAAGTCTATTGAATCTCTACATGTTAAACTAAAATAAAAAGTTAGAAAATTTGATCAAAATTAATTTTACTCGTCTTTAGTTTTATAATTGTATAATTAGAACGTAAAAATTCATGTTAGCATGTTATTTCAATTTTCATTCTTGCCTATGTAATTATCTGATGCTAAACTGTTTAATCTGTTAAAAAAAATTAAGTTTGAGGGAGGGATGAAAAATATTTTCAAAACTTGAATTTTATTTGTTCTCAAATGAACTACAAACAAATTTGAGATTTTAAAAGAAAATTATGTATATGAAGTTATATTAGGGAAGTAAAATTTGATTTTAGAAATGTGTAAGAAAATTTAGTTAAAATTTTTAAAATTTGATTTTAGAAATGAGTAAGAAAATTTAATTAAAATTTTAAATTAGGGAAGTAAAATTTGATTTTAGAAATGAGTAAGAAAATTTAGTTAAAATTTTAAGTAATGAAATGAACTACTAGTGAATTTGATTTGAAAAGAAAAATTGATCATGTATATGAAGTTATATTAGAATTTGATTTTAGAAATGAGTAAGAAAATTTAGTTAAAATTTTATGTAATGAAGAAAAACTT